>LOEQ01009645.1:7579-20146 GCA_001685075.1 Bramus lutescens
GAAAGAAAGAAAGAAAGAAAGAAAGAAAGAAAGAAAGAAAGAAAGAAAAGAGTGCTTGAACTAATTTATAGCCCCACCCACACATTTCAAAGCTTCTAGAAGAAGTCAGTCCAAGGTTTGGTTCACATAGACAGAGAAGGCTGTAGACATGCAAAAAGTCAGGTCCAGACCAAGAAACCTCTAAACAGATATAATATGCTTGTATATGCTTAGGTGCTAAAGAAGAGAAAAAAGAAAATAAGTATAGACAGTCATAGAAAAAATAGTTTAAAAATAATAATGTCTTTAAAGAACAAATAGAGTAATGTAAAAAGAATAGATCACATAAAGATGAAAAATATACAGGGTGTCTGGATTATATGGTGCTTTGTTGACTTTTACTCTTTAAAATGCTAATGAACAAAAACTGGGAGCAGCAGATTGATATTGGGTTGTGGGGAAAACTACCAAATTAAACCATCCTATATATTTTAAGGATATTTTAACTTTAAAATGGAAGTCAGAAAATATGTTGCATTGGGGAGAGGTTATACCTTTGATTAGGGGAGTTACGAAAATCTTGGCTACAAACATGGAAAGAAACCAAGAAAACCTACAAGACAGGTGACATGTATGCTGATCCCTCAACATAGGAACAGCTCTGAGACTGGATGAGACATGATAAATCTTATTAGCTACAGAGTCCTCATGACTTACTATTCCATAGCATCCTTCCATATGGATGAATAGATATTTATAATACAATTTGGTTATGCAGTCCTAACAGACTTATAAAGTTGACAGATGACTTTTACCTGCTCAAGCATAGAACAGAAAATCATCTTTAGCTGACTTGTGCACACCACACATTCTATACTAGTGTTAATGCAGATATATATGTTACCTTTAAAAGTTTGTGTGTTTTCAGATAGAGAAAAAAGGACCAAACACCAATGAAGACAAGTAGACCAGGTAATCCAGTCTCACAGAATGCCTCTGTTGTAATTTCCTCAAAATTCTACATCCTTCAAAACTGCTGGCTGAGATGGTTCATCCTCTCAGACTACTCCAGCCAGGACTTCAGATAAGCCCTGCACTTTCCCATCACAGAGACTAAACAAAAAATAATATTGCTAGTTCTCCCAGGACTAGACCATTATCCCAATTTTCTCTTGGTCTCCCTAAATGCCATTGCCCCTAGACAACAATAAGCAGTCTAGAGAACACAATGTCCACATTCTCAAGACATAGGGTAGGTGGTTTCTGGTCATTTGATGGGTTATGAATGTCTGTCATTCTTTAGAGGGGGGTTAATTGCGAGTTGTTATTGGTCATGGTCAAAAAAAGAAAAACTAAACAAAGGAGGTTTGATTCAAGGATATCTTTCTGAAAAGAAAAGGGAGGATATATAAATGATAGAATAAACTGGGAGATTATTGAATCAATTTTTAAACTAAAAATAGTTTAATCTATTAATAGTTAAAACTATTAATCTCAAATGTTTTACATTTGTATATTGATATAAATTTTAGGTTATTTTTATTTTAACATACTGCATATATGTTTTACTCTTGTTTAGGGTATTGTACCTATGCAGCTTATTTTAAAATGTAATGTAAAGTTTTAGTTTCTAAAGGCTATTATTGCAAACAGTTTAGGATAATTAAGAAATGGTTAGTAGTCATCTATTAACCATCAAATTTGTAATCATGTAGGTATGTTTTCAAGGTCAGAGAGAGAGAGAGAGAGAGAGAGAGATTTTAGATAGTCAGATGGTCTTCAAACACTTCAGAGACCTAGAAATATGGTATTTAAAATGTTGACACATCTGCTCCTAGCAGCGCTAATTTACTTCAAAAAGTAATAACAGGCATTGAACTTTGGAGTTTGATTTCAATGTGGAAAAGCTAGCGGTTTGGGCAAGAAACTGCCCTTGCCTCAACTAATGACAGTATACTGTCTAAATTGGACAACCAGGACACAAAGAAAGGTGACTGCCAAACTTTTCCAAGGTGAGATAGGACAGTTCTTCAAAATTCCTGCTTCACAGAAAAGTCTATCAGATAATCTAAGCTATATATGCAGCCTATAGATGCATAGACTAAAAATAGATGCCCCAACATTGTAGAGGGACTGTTCAGGCAGCCAGTTGTTTCTGCCACTTCTATAGTTTTGGAAGTTTCTTGCTCTGTGCTTTCTGTTTACTCAGGTAATATTATATCCTTCTCAGCATCTGATGACTGGATGAGATTGAAGACTAGATAGCTATAGCTACAGTTTTCTTTAGTTAGGACAGAAAGTGAATTAGGTACAAAACTTTCAACTCACCAAGACAGGATAGATAATGGAGTGTTTCCTCTTTATTTGCCAAAACCAAATTGGGAATGTAGATATTACCCAATAATTGTTTTTATTGTGTATAGTTTTACTGTGTTTAGTTAAAACCTTCCCTTTTTGTTTAGACAAAAGGGGGAAATGTGGAATATTTGTACACTATGTGAAGATGTGTTGGTGTGATTGGTGTAATAAATGGCCAGTAGCTAGCCAGGAGGTGACAAGCAGGATTTTCAGGGAGAGGAAGGCAGAAGAGAAAGAATCAAGGCACACAGGGATTTGCCAGCCACACACAGAGGAAGCAGGATAGGCAATATGGAGATGAGGTAGATGAGGTAGTAATACCTCATGGCAGAACATTAATATAAATGGCATATTTTAAGTTATTAGAGATAGTTGAGAACAAGCCTAAGCTAAGGCTGAACTTTATTTTTATGATTAATAAGTCTCCGTGTCGTTATTTGCAGGATGGCAGTCCCAACGAGAACACACAACTATAGTTACCATAATAAAAATCTCACTGGGATTCCAAGAAAGTTAAACAAGATTTGGAGTGCTCTTCAGTTGCAGTCATAAAACACTGGCCAAGGTAACTTATAGAAGAGTTCATCTTGGCTTTTGGTTCCAGAGGGAGGAAGATTCTATCATGATGGAGGCATGGGAGCATCCTCCAGCAAAATTGCTGAAAGCTCACATCCTGTACCATAAACATGAAGCAGAGAAAGTGAGCTGGAAGGGAGGGAGGCTTTAAGCTCTCAAATTCTATTCCCATTGATATATTTCCTCCAGCAAGACTTCACCTCGTAAGCCTACCCATACAGTGCCACCAACTGGGGACTGGGTGTTCAAATGCCTGTGTCTCTGGGGAACAGTTCTCATTCAAATCATTATAGATCATATACTAAATATCCAACTAGCATACACTCAGATGTTGGATGCTTAACAAGACTCTGTAGCTAGTTCAGTGCCCCCCCCACCTCTGCAACACACATACACAAAGTTCATTTTCTCATAATCTTTGTGTTCAGTTACTGTTATGGCAAAATGAAAAAAAAATCAAAATTATTCTATCATGGACTTCAGAGTTAAAAAAATAGTTAAAAATCCACGGCACATTTAATCCTCAAATGCAGGGGTACATAGTACTTTCTTGTTGACTTCAGCTCTGCACAGAAAATAATCCATGTGCGGATTAAAGTTTAGGAAGCTTATTACCCCTGTGGTCAGCGCTAGCCAAACTCAAGGCATGTCTTTTTTTGACCATCACTTGCCAGAGAAACTGGTCCTGCCAATTCACGGATTACCAGGCAGCATGCGCTGGGGAAGAACGCCAGTAGAGCCAATCTACGCGGTAGGGAAGGGAAGAACAGCCAAAGTATAATGACCTGAACTGGCATTCAGTCATATCATGGGGACTGTGCTGGCCTCTGATCAAAGGTCTGGTGCTTTGAACTGTCAGGTCTTGCTTGGGCAACAATGTCATGTCATAGTATAATCTGAAAGAGTGATTTAGAGTAAGCTATCGGGAGTGGGGTATTGTTTGCAGCCAAATTTATAAAGAATGGAGGTCTGGAAGATATCACACGGTCTTTCTATTGTAAGGGCAGGAACAGTTAAGACTATGATCTGAGGCCTCTTAAAATGAAAGGGAAGAGTGATCTAAATATTCTTTGCTACAAAACCATTTCTAACCCAGAGGAAAGTCCTTTCCTGAACAACCTTCTGATAGCCTCTCCATCCTGTTACAGGATATGATTTGCAGTCTCTGGCTCAGCTACTCTCAGCTTCACAGAGGTGAGGCAGCACTGAGGACTTCATAAACCAAAGCAATCCTCATCCATCCACTGCAGATAGAGTCTGCCTGAAGTCTAGGGTCCTACCTGATGGTCCTTTAAGATCTCCCTCAGACTTACAGGATATCACTGTGTGAATAGGTGGAAAGTTTAGTTTCTATAGTTCAGAGTTTTAAAGACTTTTAGAAATCTGTCAGGCCAACTTGTTTTCATCTTTGTAGACTGTGGCTTAGAGAAAAGAACTGACCCTGTATAGCAGCTCGCTCACTGCCTCTGAACATACACCTATAGGATACCAACTACATTCCAGAAATCCTATTAAATACTGGGAGGACATAGTGGCCTAGAGAGTCGTACAATGTGCACACTAGTTAGAGCCAGTCTTCCTGGATTCCACTTTATCATCAGTACTTACTAGCTGTGTGACCTTGGTCAAGTGACTTCTTACTGCTCCAGTCTCATCTTCTGTAACATAGGGCGATGGTAAGTATGTGTTCAAAGGATTGTTACGAAACTTAGAAGAGTCAGTAGACTAATCTATGCAGAATGAAACAGTGCCTGGCACACAGTATGAACTCTATACACGCGTGCTAATTGAAACATCAGCCATTTGCCCTTTGGACGCTCTCTGTCCTTTGTTTAGTCAGACGGCCCAGCACATTAGGAGAATGCTCCACCAACCAATCTAACCAGTTCTATTTAAGTGTACAGACATGTCTGGTTTATCCTTATCTATCCTACGTCTTACTCTGCAATGCTCATTATGGCGAGCATTGGTGTCTCATAAGGTGTCTGCGACACGGTAGACTGTTCCAGTATTTGATGAGTAAACAAATGGATCATGGAACTAAAGGAGCAGAAACGGATATCCTGAGAAGCAAAGATTTAAATGGCGCCTTAAGGGATGAGAAAAGCAGCATTTCTTCCCAAAGAGCAGGGACCATGGATTCTAGATGGGTGGAGCAACCGGAGCAAAGCCTCAGGAGCATGAAGAAGATTGGCTCCTTCTCTACACACAGCCACCCTTCTCACTTAGGGATTGTACCCAGCTACACTGGGAGTCTGCCAAGCTCAGCTACCCATGTATCAGGTAGCAGCCATCTGAGGAAGCCAGGTGCTCATTTAGATGCTCTGGGAGTTGTCAGTTCTTCTCTCCTCTAGCACATGTCCATTCCATAGGAGTTGGCTGGTTTCAGAAACCCAAGAGGAATTGACAATGAACACATATTTACTTAGCCCATCTGTTTATTGCCAGAGTTTAATTATACCTCACCGCTGGCATCTTCACTGTGAGTTCCTTCCATAAGGAACACGACTGGAGCATTTGCTTCTCAAAATTGTAAAACATTTTTTTAAGTCAAAACCCCTGATGGTTCTTATAACAGATATCTGGTGCCAATCAATATGCATCCTTGATTTCTTCTGTGGCGATTGCATCCTAGGTTGTTGTCTGGGCACAGGGACACTCAGAATAGACATTTTTATCTCTTGCTTCAGTACAAGGTCAGGTGATAAGTAAACATGGAGTGTTCAACTTACCCCAAAAATGAATTGAAAAGGGGTGACATTGTTATTTACAGCCTCTCCTCTTGGTGGGATGTTGATATTGAAGTAACCTTTCAGATCTTGCAAGGTGACCCCAAGAATGGAAAATTTCTCAGGGAGTTAAGTAGAAGAGTGGAACTCTGATACATCTTAGTTACTCTTGTGTCATTGCACCATGAAAGACAATGTAAGGTTCCAGAGTTCTAGAGGATTCATACCATTAAGGTGGAGCTCATGGAAGCTCCTTACACCATGGCAGACCAAGAGGAAGACAAGGCTAGACCATGGGTCAGGCCCCATCCCTCAAAGGCCCACCCCTGGTGACCTACTTCCAGCAGCTAGGTCCCAGGTGGGGAACAAGTATTCAAATCACAAGGCTGTGGGGGACATTTTGGGTCCAAACTATAACGTTATGGATGGCATAGTTGCCTACATCAGACTTTTATGCAAAAGCAAAATAATTTTCTCTCTTATTTAAACCATTGTTCATTTGAGTTTGACGGTGCTTTGTTTCTTGGCAATACACCTACCCTAACTAGAATTGCTTTTAGGTTCTTTCCATCCAGCCATCTCACTTTTTTCCTTGCATCGGGTCCACAACTCTGAGAATAAAAACTAAAATATAGCAGCAAATAAGGGTAATGATGACAGTAATAATTATAACAGTGGCTACATGGCATACACTTCACCTCGTCCTTCCTCACCCCAAAATATCACACTTTGTGAATTTCATGGCTGCTTCTATTGTTTTCGGACTGTCTCATTTGAATTCTGTGAATGTGCATGGTTAAGAGTCATCCTATGAGTGGGAGATGAAGTGATAAAATATGTACAAAAGGAGCCGAAATGCTATGGGAGGAATTTAGGTAGAAGGAGATAGGAGATTGTCCAGCAGCAGATAAACAGGGGACAACTACAAAGCAATGGTATGCGATGATGGGGAACTGTGTTCAAGAATAATTTCTACGGCTTGCTGAGAAAATAAACAGGATATCTCTTTTCAAGCAGCTTTCAAAACAATGTGTAAATATGAATGCATTTGTATGTGGATTTGTTGTTAAAATTACTTTCCTGGGGGAGAGGTAAGCAACATCTACCCTTTCTCCTAGGTCCCAAAGGCAAACCAAGGCACAATACTGCCCAAGTGTACCCTGGGGGAACCAATGACATTATTGAGCTTCATTATGGAGCATAGAAGAGGGTTTCTATGCAGGGGCAGTGGTGCTCCTATTCCCACCTTAAAGGTCATACCAAGAAGGGATGAGGCATTTCCTGTAACTATTGATAGAGGTTTCTTCCCCTAGCCACCCCTACCCTATAGACTCTAGGCCCTCCCTGAGTTCACATGCAAATAAGGCAGAGTTGCATGCAACAGGTATTTAATTCATGATTTTCTATAACAAATTTATAAGATTTGTAAAAATCTTGCGGATTGTGTGTATGTGTGCAAGAATGTGTATGTATGCATGTGTGTATGCAAGTGCTTGCGTGTGCAGAGTCCAAAAAACAACCTCAGGTATTTTTTTCCCAGGGGCCATCCACCGTGATTTTTTGTTTGTTTGTTTGTTGTTCTTGTTAATTTTTAAGACAAGGTTTCTCTGTGTAGGCAGGTCTCTTTTGAGTTTGAGGCTAGTCTAGTCTACATAGTGAGTTCTAGGACAGCCAGGGCTATAATACAAAGCAGTGGTTCTCAATATTCCTAATGCTCCAACCCTTTAATACAGTTCCTTGTGTTGTGATTCCCCAACCATAATTTTCCTTGCTACTTTCTAACTGTAACTTTGCTGTTATTATGAATCATAATATAAATACCTGATATGCAGATGTCTGATATGGGACTCCTGGGAAAGGGTCATCTGATCCTCAAGGAGATTGTGAGCCACAGGTGGAGAACCTTGAAAACAGACCCTATCTCAAAACAAACAAACCAGTTATGCCTGGAAGAGAGATGGAGATGATTCTCTTCATAGTTTTACTAGGCAGGGCTAGCTTGTACTCGTCGCCTGCTTTAGAAGTGAGCACATGGAAAATTTAGTGAGGACTGTCCCTGCCACATAATACTTGTGATGATTATGTTTTCTTAACTCCAAATACAATGTTCAGCATAACAGGTACACAATTAAATTTAGGGTTTTGGTTGTTTGTTTGTTTGTCTGTTTGATCGTTTTTGATTTTTAAGACAGGGTTTCTTTGTGCAGCTCTGGATGTCCTGGAACTCACTCTGTAGACCATGATGGCCTCGAACTCAGAGATCTGCCTGCTTCTGCCTCCTAAGTGCTGGGATCAAAGGTATGCACCACCACACCCGGTTTTAGGATTAGTTTTTAAAGAGAGTACATACAAAACAGGATATATGATTGGGTGCTTGCTACAGATTTTAAAATAGTCAATAATGGGGGTGAGATATAGCTCATCCAAAGGGCCTTGAGTAGGATTTCCACCAGCAAAGCAAAACCAAACAAATACCACAGTCAGCCGATGACGGCCTTTTCTGTGAGAAAGGGTAAGGAGTCTGAACAAAGTGAGGCACAACTGAAGGCTTCTCATTCTCCATTTTATTTCTTTACATGGAGAGATCTATCTGCACAAGATACCATAGTCTGAAGACTGAGACATGACAAAGGCTAGCAGGGAGACAGAATGACATTTCCGTAAGAGCAGAAAATCATATGTATGTAGTAAAAGCACTGTGATTCAAAAATGTGTGCAGTTGCTTCTAATCTGAGTCAAGATGTTTCAGGAGCGCTCATTGGTTCGTGATGTGACAGCATACACAGTACAGAAGCGTGTATATTGCATGCACATACCAAAGCTTCAGTGAGGTTGCTCGATGCCACATGGGCAAACACTGCCAGGAACAATTCTGATTGGTTACATGCCTGGTTTGATTTGATTTTTGCTTGATTTTAAATAAGTCCTTACTGTTGCATGACAATTTTCTCTACAACCCCCATATTTGGCTGCATGGTTTTATATGTGGATATAAGGCATAGTTTAAAAATCTGAGTCCTTCAGTGTTTTAGCTTCTGGAGATGGGTTAAGAGATGGTGCTAGCAAGGGCCCAAAGGGATGGAGCTAAGAGGCAGGTCTTGCCTACCACTTCTACTGAAGAACTCTCACTCTGTGTTTGAGCCTCAGGGGCAAAGTTTGTTCTCTTCACCTTCCTTCCTTCCTTCCTTCCTTCCTTCCTTCCTTCCTTCCTTCCTTNCCTTCCTTCCTTCCTTCCTTCCTTCCTTCCTTCCTTCCTCCCTCCCTCCTTCCCCCCCTCTCCTCCTTCCCTCTGCTCTTTTTTTTCTTTCACTATTCTTAATTTTGGGTCTTGTGTGTGCTAAACACGTTTTACCACTGAATTTGCACCACAGTCCTCCCTCTCCTCTCTGTTCCTCCATCTGAAGTTTCTTGGGACCTGCAGAGAGGTTTCCACCTTTGGGAGGCTTTTTTCAGTAAAACAAGTTGTTCAGGCCCTTGAATTCTTATCTGTTCCAGCCTTATAGGTGCCTTAATTATTAACAGCACTGTAAGAACTAAGTGATGGAATGTCACCTGAACGTAAGAACATGCCCTGAAGTAGGCGAAGGATGGCCCTTTGTCATGGCAAATGAGAGCATCTCAATATGTCCCTTGAAAATTCTTGTGCCTTGAACCTGAGTGTGCCATTGAAAATAGTTCACACTTGGTCCTCCAACTTCCTTCTTGTCCTTAGGAAGCCGGTGCTGGATTGTTAAATGGTTCATCTTATTGCACTGCGACTTGGTTAGTTTTATGTCAGCTTGACACAAGCTAGAGTTATCTGAAAGAAGGGAATCTCAATTGAGAAAAATGCCTCCATAGGATCCTGCTGTAGTTCATTTTCTTAATTAGTGATTGATGGGGGAGGGCCCAGCCCAGGGTCCAGCCCATAGTGGGTGGTGCCACTTATGGGGTCCCTGCTGCATTGGAATTCTTGTCCTCGTTTCCTTTGATGGTGGACAGTGATAAGGAAGTGTAAACCAAATAAACCCATTCCTCCCTCAGTTGCTTCAGTCACAGTATTCCATCATAGCATTACTGAGACAGACTGTAATTCATGCCCAAATTGCCCATTTGCTACATTTGGTAGTGAGTGACCGTAGCCTCAGCTACTCTGGAGAATAAACTAGGAGTATTACCTGAGCGTGGGATTTAGGACCAACCTAGGCAATGCCATGAAAACTTGTCTTAAAAACAAACAAACCTATCTCACTTATATGCTAAGATTTCTGAACACAAAACCATGTATGTTCCCATCACCCCAGGAATTAGGTACTGAGAAAAATGGGGGCAGGAGATTATATATACTTATGTATGTATATATAAGACATTTAAACATTTACATTCTAGAATTTCGGTTTAAACAATCTTTCTCAAATTCCTTTGGGCCATTAATCTTACCAAATCTCTACTCCATAAATATATCACCCTACTTTGATTTCCAGACTGGTTGACTTCATGTTCAATGAGTAATGTTTCTAGTGTGTCTGGGTGAAGGTGAGGAGAACACATACAGATGGTACCCAGAAACTCAAAAATACGTAAATCTGTCCAAGAATCATTAACACAGCTTGGGAGTCCATAGCTGGATAGAGGGTGGCAAAGACAGTGGCTGAGAGAAAGAAATTGACTGCAGGGAGGAGAGTTTGGGAGCGCAGGTTTCCTGGATGCACGGGAGGGTGGGGCCGGTTACTGAGAAGGAAAAGCTGCTCTGTGGAAAGGTGCTGGGGGCAGGAACAGCCTGCTCTCTGAAATAACACAGAGAGCGAGTCAGCCCATGACATCCTTTACATCAGTGGTTAAGGATGGGTGTGGTTGGCCTCCTGGACACAGGTAACCAAAGGACACGGGAGGCCGCAGCCTCCACCAACAGGGATGCAACCCAGTTCTGACACCGTGTGCTAATTCCAGCACAGACTGGCCTACAGCAGGGCCTCCGTCTGGGGGACGATAGGCTGCAAAGCAAGGACGTAATCTTGGAGCTATTTTTAGCGCAGCATCTCAGGACATAGAGGACTTAGGACGTGCCTGCAAAGTGAATTCATCAGATAAAAATGCAGGCGTGCAGCCTGCTTCACTTCCTTCTCCCCCAAAGAGTCCTTTCTACTGCCTGACCCGCAGTGGCCTCGCTTCCTACCTCTGTGGTGAACTGATGCAGGGGTCCTAAGGCCTCTGTGCAAGAAACGCTCAGCTACGAGACAGCAAAACTGAAGACTTGGAATTAGCTGCTTTGGAAAACCGAAGAAAACAAAGTTTTTTCATTCTTCCGTTTTTAACAAGTGCCTCAAACAGGCTCAGCTTGGTTGGAAATACTGGCACGGTAGAATTCAGTAGAACCTTAAACGAAGCCACAGACAATTTCTCTTGTGCTATGGTGAAAACTCCACGTTCTCACAATACCTAAGGGCTTTCCTACCAATAAAACTCATTCATGGAGTGTGATGCCATCAGAAAAACTCTGATTGGCTGAGTGTTTTGCTGGCAGCCACAATTTTTCCAAGAACCTTTTTAGGTAGCAGACAAGGTATTTGGTTTTAGCCTTTCTTCCAACACGTTCATCATCATAATAACTAGCATATACTTTCTTTCCCCAGAGGCTGTTTCTGCAGAGTCCTTCAGAAGGTCAGAGTCCACTTTCCTGGAGCATCTCAATGCATACATACCTCTTGGTCTGGCAGTCCCTGACTTGGTAAGTGGGGCAACCAGAAAATGAAGATGCTTACTTCCTCCTCTGCTATGGGCTTTCAGATTAGACAGAGCAGTGGTGATTTTGAAGCTCAGCCAAGGAATGTCACAACAGAGGATGGGAAACCCAGATTAAAGGAGCCCAGGGAGCATCAGGAAGCCTTCAAGTTTGAGATGTTTATTAATTTTGTGTGTGCAATGTGTTAAGCTGGGCAGGTGGTCCTGTGCACAAAGAAAACACAAACACATCAGGCTGCCTTAATTGTGTGTTACATACACAGAACACTGCCAGTTCTACACTTGTGTATCCCAGGGATGCACAAGCAAAAGGAGCCTGTTTTTACTGGGCAGTCAGCATGAGCACAGGGACTCCAGTGAGGCAGTAGGCAGGATTCCTTCCCTTCCTATTCTCTGGGTTACTTGATTACTGTTTCTGGCGAATATGCAGCCAGGCTTAGATGAGAGATAGAGCCACAATCAGAGATGTAGCAATGGCCTGCCATCCCCACCACCTAAGTTCAGTTCTCAGTTTAAAAAAGAAAAGGCAGGGCCTGGAGAGACAGCTCAGCAGCTGAGAGGGCTGGCTGCTCTTCCAGAGGACCTGACTTCAGTTTCCTGCAACCACGCCTGGCAACTGTTACACAGAGAAACCCTGTCTCAAAAACCAAAACCAACCAAAACCAAAACAAATGAGCAGACAAAAAAAGCCAAAACAAAAACAAACAGACAAACAAAACCCAGAAAAACAAAGGGCAGAAAGGCTAAAATAAGCAAGATGTTAACTTTGAGAACAAACAGTGGAGGAGCCCATTTAACATATTAAAGTGGACCTGGCCTCCAGGTTCTCCCAGCATCCCTCAGTCCCTCCCAGTTACAGGGTAAGGCTGGCATATCCCACCCTCTACCCTGAACTCTCCAAGCCAGGGGCTGAGCGGTCCTCCCCCAGAGACTTTTCCCCATAGAATACAGACATTTTGGCTACCTCACCCTTTGTATTTCAGTCTCTGGCCTGCTGCCCTGGTTCCTCTCTCTCCTTCTCCCCCTCTCTCGTCATGGCCCAGCTCAGGCTGATCATGTCCTCTCTGGACTCTCCCAGATGTCCCTGCCTCTGCCTCTGTGCTCCCTTTTATCTGTAATAAACTTTCTCCTTCACCCACCGAGGCAGTCATGCCCTTTCCTTTCCTTTCCTTTCCTTTCCTTTCCTTTCCTTTCCTTTCCTTTC
>LOEQ01009645.1:20163-34603 GCA_001685075.1 Bramus lutescens
CCTTTCCTTTCCTTTCCTTTCCTTTCCTTTCCTTTCCTTTCCTTTCCTTTTTCTTTCTTTCTCTTGTTTAAGTTTTTCCATTCACACAGTTGTGAGGAAGCACAACCAGTGACTAGCCAGGCCTCATTATTTCCATTTCTCTTTCCTCCTTCCATTTCTGCCTCCCTTCCTGCCCTCCCACCCTTTAGAAGGTGGACTACGAAGCTCCGGACAAGAAAGTTAACTTGACTGGTGACACCCATAGAGGCTTCTTGTTAGCAGATCCACACACCAAATCCTCTGGTACCTACCATGTGGAGACTGCAAGAGAACTGACTACAAATGGACTCTTCCATCCCCAAAGTTTCCCCCTTTCTCGTCTCTAAAACTCAAAGACCTCCCTCCCCTACCCCCCAAATTGTGTACACACAGTCTCACCTCCTCAGAGAGAATGCAGCCTTTCTGCTTCTGGGGATGTCTATCTGCTTTCTTTTATTTCCAAATGGCCTCCATCACTTCAGATCTAACACTTCCCTTCCTGTTAGTAAGAACTAAAACATACCCTTACGCTGGGACACAGATCACCTGATAGAGCTCTTACCTACCAAGTTTCCTGGGTGTGACCCTCAGGTATGGGGGACGATCACCTTGATTGACCCTGAGCAATTATTAGAGAGGGCGGCTTTGGATATAGAACAGTTGGTAATGTATGTACCTAATATGCGGGGGACATGGGCTCAGCCTCCAGCACTGCCCTAACTGTGTGTACTTTTGGATTCACTGCAGTTGTAAAGTTGAAGCCGGAGGACCAGAGGTTTGAAGTCACCCTTGGCTACATGGAGACAGAGAGTTCAAGGCTGCCTGGGTTTTAGAAGATCTGTCTCAAACAAAAGGAAGTCTCATGGAAGTCCAGAGGTAGGAATAAGGTAGGGGTAATTTCCTAGGAGACTTATTTGTTTGTCCTCTTGTACTCTGGATGGGCTCTCTCTAGGGCAGCATATTAGCGCCCTCTTCCATGGGCTCCAATTCAGTGAGAGTTTCCTAACAGCATCTAGAGGGAGGGGAGAGAACAAGATGGCAAATCTTCCCCCAAGAAGGAGGAGGAGGAT
Organism: Bramus lutescens; assembly: GCA_001685075.1. Classification (NCBI taxonomy): domain Eukaryota; kingdom Metazoa; phylum Chordata; class Mammalia; order Rodentia; family Cricetidae; genus Bramus; species Bramus lutescens. Next base: position 21,252 of record LOEQ01009645.1, read on the forward strand.
GACATCACTAAGTGAACCAAGGGTACTGTGGCAGCTGATACAGCTAAATCTTTCTGTCTTCACAGTTTGGACTTCAGAACCGTGAAGACAATAATAGGCAGGTGTGAGTTTCCTGCAACACAGAAAGCCAGCCTTTGAGAGATGGTGAACATTGGTGGGGTCAGAGGGACAAGCTAAGTGGTGGTGTCTTCACCACTTGGTCAGGTCACGCATATCATAGATGAGTGGAGGAGGCAGCAGGTACATGATTGGTTGGCCATTGGTTGGCCCCTGATATCTGGAAAGACACTGTAAGGTCTCTGGTCACTTTCGTTTGCTTTTAAACTGACCCACTGGAGATGGCACTGGTAGTTAGGCAGGTAGTCACTCACTGGTACAAACCATCACCCAGCGTTGGTCCAGTCTTCAGCCTGGGTCTTTCTTGTCCCACCCACTCCGGCCTTCTGCCTCTATGATGAACCTTAGATTCCTTCCTGAAATCAGTTACTGGGGTAATGATATCAGCTGGCCTCTAAATCCACAATTGTCCCTTTAAACTTGGCCGGCTCAGCAGGCTTGGCTGGCACAGAAAAGCCTGTGACAGACAATTGTATTTATTCCAGGCAATTGTCCCAGACTGGTTACTCCCTGCTTCCTATGCACCTGCCTCTCCACGCTGTCTGTTCTCCCAGTATCTGAGTTCATCCTTCCCAAACATTGACTGAGAGTGGCGCTCCTGGCTCTGTCCAGAACAACCCAAGGGTCTGGGCTAACTCAGCCCCTGGGGTGGGGCAGAGAGAGCAAACAGGAGGTGTGACATTATGTATAAGCATTCTCCCATTGACTCGCTAACCATTACAGCTAACTAACTAAACAGTAGCAGCCGCTGGCTGNNGGGTTCTTCCCCAGCACCAACCGGCTAGACCAGGTTTATTGGTCCCTTTTGAGAGGGTGGTGTGAGGAATGCAGGCCCTGCCCTAGGAAGGCTGATCCCTTAAGGAACTAGAGGACAAAGAGCAAGAGGACTTGAAAGACTCTGAAGCCCCAAACTCAGCACTTCTGGTAACTACTCAGAGGGGCAGGGAGGAGGCAGAAGTAGCTACAAAAGCTGATTCTTGAGTCCTTTTCTTCCGTCTCAGAACTCTGAGGATCTCCCTGACCCTAACTCTAAAACCCCCGCTGATAGTCACCCTATTGTACCGAGCCCTGGTCTTTCTCTGCCTTGGTAAGTCCTCTCAGGGAATGATGTCTGGGCTTTGCTTGGGGTCCTCTGGCTCCGCGCTCTGTAGGCCGCTTCCTTCTTGTCTCTTTTTGCCTTTGTCTCTTTTTTCCAGAGACTGGGAGCTGTACAGTAGGGCAGACTAGATGTGGTGGGGAGTGCGGTAGGGAGTAAGGATGGGAGCGGAGTTCAGAACAATGGAATGAAATTGCTACCCTTAAAATTGTGGGCCCCAGAGCATTGCTGAAGCAGGGAGAGAGAGTGGCTGCAGTTTCCCTAGAAATCTGGTTCTTTCTGTGCCACCTTTACTGATACAGGGAAAATTAGGTCCCTTTTGGAACTCTTAAAATGACTTAAAATAAAATGACTTAAAAATACACTCAAATAGAAGTTCAAGGACAATTTTGTTTGTTTATTTATTTTTTCAAGGACAATTAGATTAAGAGTTTAAAAGAAAGGACTGAAGAGATGACTTGGTGGTTAAAAACATATACTGTTCTCTCAGAGGACCCAAGTTCAGTTCCCAGCAGCACCAATGTTGGGGCTCTCACAACCATGTACGACTCCAGCTCCAGAGGGTCTGACACCACTATTCTCCAGACTCCTGCATTCACATGCACAGTTCAACACACAGACACATAATTAAAAATGAAATAATTTTAGTCAGGCATGGTGGTGCATGCCTTCAATGTCAGCACTTGGCAGCAGACAGACCTCTATGAGTTCAAGGGCAGCCTGTCTACAGAGTGAATTCCAGATCAGCCAGAGCTATGTAGAGAAGCCCTTTCTCGAAAAAAAAAAACCGAAACCAAGCAAACAAAAATCCAAGGCAGATAAAGTCATCACTCCCTGGAGAACGAGAGAAGGAAAGGTCACACCATTGAAGTTAGCATGGAGGTCAGACACATGGCAGCCCAGCAGCCCAGAATGTGGGGGAGGAAAGTCAAAAGTGTCAAGGAAAGCATGCTTAGAAAAGAGAGAGAAGGAAAGGAAAGGGCACGCAGAAAGTTTACAACCCTCACATGACTGCTGGGAAGGAAAACTATGCTATCTCACTAAAGAACTAATTGTTCTGAGGCTGGAGAGGTGGCTTAAAGGCTCAGAGCAGTTGTTGCTTCTCTAGAGGACCTGGGTGGGCTCAGTTCTCTCTATCCACATGGTGGTTCATAACCATCCATAACTTCAGTTCCAGGAGATCCAATGCCCTCTTCTGACCTCTGTGAGCACCAAGTACACACATGGTACACACACACAAACATCTATTGTATGCACAAATATGCAGGCAAAACATTCACACAAGTGAAATGATGAAATCTAATAAACAAAATGGGTTTTGTTTTGTTTTGAAATAACTATTCTGCCTGTCTCTTTAGCATGCCTTAAAGTGAGCCCACTTTCCTAGGGGTAATATCTTAGCCAAAGTGACTGAACTAGCCCAGCTGGAATGCTGACTCTCCAACCAGGCCAGAAAGTCTATTCTCTTAGAAAGTGTCAGAGTAGAGAAAGGGGAGGAACAGGATGGAGAAAATTCTTCCACTTCTGAGTTACAGCCTATACCCCCAACAAGCCAGGACCCACTCCTCCTCAATAAGCCAACCAAAGGAGTCAAGCTAATAGTGAAAGGCAGAAAGAGATTTATTCACTTTGGCCATATGGAGAAGAGGGACAAAGAGACCCAGCAGCTCCTACAACTCTGCCTTTAAGGGTCCAGGTAGTGTTTATCTAGAAAACAAGAGACAGGCAAAACTAAAGAGTGGGGCACGGTGTGGTCCCTGCCCACCATCATCTCAGCTATAGGTCTGTCCTTCAAGGTCATCTAGAAAATTGTAAATCCTTTTCCCTGAGATAAGTTCCATGTCTTGATGCCCCCAGGTCAGATTACTGGTAAAATTATAATTCAACGGTCTGGTAGCTCAAGAGGGGCACCCTGATTATCTCTTTAGAATGTATCTATTCCTGATGGACCAGTTACATTATTATGTGTCATCAAAGCTCCCTGAGGGAGAACCCTGGAAACCCTGGAGATGGTTTGGTGTAGTGGAATTCAGCCACGTAGCCATGTAACTGTAAGTAGGCTACATGAGGTCTTTGGTCTGAGCTTCTTCCTCTATAGACCACAAATAAAAATCACAAGAATCAGATTTTACAGTGTTCTAAGGACTACATTTAAGAACTATCAAAACCCTGCCCACAGACTCTTCTTAAAGAGTCTTACCATCATGCCTCAGTTTCTTTTGGTTTAAAAAAAATGGGGCTAATAAAATATCCATCACCTTGAGTTGTTCTGAATTCTAAGTTAATATTTATAAGAGCCTTAGGAAGGTGCCTAGGACACAGCAAACTCCATGTGAGTATTAAATAAAATCATTCATTCCACTATTTTCCAGTGCTTTGCCCAGACAGATTCTTCATAATTATTGCTGTTAAGTTTCAAACCTGGGACAAACAGCTGACATGCCTATTTAACATCAAAACAGATCTAGCTTCCAGGTTCTCCCAGCATCCCTTAGTCCCTACCTGTTACAGGGTATGATTGGCACACCCTGCCCTCCACCCTGAACTCTGAGGTCCAGGGATTGGATTGCTCTTCCCTCAGTTTTTCCCTGTATATAGGGAATCCAGACATTTTGGTTACCTGTGTCCCTTTTATACCTTTGTCCTTTTGGCTGTTGCATCTGGTTCCCCTCTCTTTCTTCCCCTCCCCCTCTCCCTACATGCTCGGGCTCAGTCTGGTCATGTCCACTCTGGACTCTCCCAGATGTCCCTGCCTCTGCCTCTGCTCCATCTACCAAGGCCGTCATGCCCTTTCCTTTCCTTTTTCTTTCTTTTTTTTTTTTCGTTCAATTGTTGAAACTAATTTTCATGCGTTCATCAGGACTGTGAAAGAGTTGAGGGTGGCGTCTCCTAAGATGGCTATTGTTTCTATTATTTCCCTCCCCTGCTAGTTGCAAGCTGTACCTTGCTAGAGTTTCAATGCCTGTGTCCCTTCCCAAATCCATGTTGAAACTTGTTCCCCAATGCAACAGTACTAAGAGGTGGGGCCTCTTTGAGGTAATTAGATTGTAAACGCTGTGACCTTATAGACAGGATTAATATGTAACGAAAGGGCTAGAGGGAACTGGCTCAAGCCCCTTGAGTCCTTCTGTTCCTCTTGTCCTATGAAGATGGCTTTTATCCCCTCTGGAGGGTGGAATGACAAGACTCCATCTTAAAACCAGACACTGCCCTTAACCAAACACTTGACACTGCTGGCTCATTGATCTTAGAATTCCCAGCCTCCACATGTGAAAATGTAGTTGTGTTGTCTATAAACTACCCAACTGTTGATAATTTGTTAGCATCACTGACAAACGGAGGCAGGCTCACCTCCATCAGCACTCTCTTCTCTTCCAGGAAAGGAGTTGATTGGCCAATCCCACATGGACCAGGTAAGTCTGTGAGCAGACACCGCACTGCAGCTTGTACCTTCCATGTCTCCTACCTGCTGCCATGCTTCCAAGGATTTCCTTTTGTGATTTTTTTCATTAAAATACCCAGAAATTCACTGAATATCATGTCTAATCCCAATTAAGTGCATGGTTATTAAATTTGTGTGAGGGATTCAAGAGCATGTTCTGAGGTATAAAGTCTAAGAAAGAAAGAAATCTACCAGAAACACTGTCAGGTGTTTAGGCAGTCACTTGTTTGGTTCCCTTTCTTCTGTTAATTGATTGTTTTATTCATTTGTAAGTTTACACACACACACACACACATATACACACACACACAAGTTGTGAGAGTCAAAGTGTTGTGAAATATTAGATGCAGATGTGTTACATTCATTTATGCTGTGGAATATTTGCTTAATGATGCAACGATGTCTTGTATTCTTTTGTGTTGCATTTCTTTAACTCTGTGAAGCTGTGTTACTTTGCCCATCTAAAATGCCTGATTGGTCTAATTATGAGCTGATTGGCCAATAGCTAGGCAGGAGAGAGAAATAGGAGGAGCTGTCAGGCAGAGAGAATAAATAAGAGAAGAGAAAAGAGGAAGGAGCAAAGGAGAAGGAGAGGAGGATGCCAGGGGTCAGCCACCCAGCCACAGAGTAGGGAGGAAAGAACGGTATATAGAAGAGAGAAAGGTAAAAACCCAGAGGCAAAATGTAGACAAGAAACTTGTTAGCTTAAGTTAAGAGAAGCTGGCTAGAGAAAAGCCAAGCTAAGGCCTGATATTTGTAAGTAAGACTATGTCTCCTTATATTTATTTGGAATCTGGATGGCAGCAGGTGCCCAAAGAGTAAACAAACAAACAAACAAACAAACAAACAACAAAACAAAAAGCCCAGCTATACCAAAATTTGTTTTAAGTTTTAATTATTGTGCCTAGGATATCCATGAAACAAAAATGCCTCTAACCTGTAAGCCCCTCACCCAAGGACAGATATTTCCTGAAATGCTGGAGGCTGTTGTTATGCTTTTGCTCCCCTAAATAAATTTGTTTGACCCCTCTGTACTGGGTGAGCTCGATCACATGTAGATGGGAGGCATGTAGGCAAGAAATTTGTCAGGGTTTATGTTTACCCCTGATATGGTGGCCTTGTGGGTTTGCCTTTTTGAGCCTTTGCAAAATGTGACTTGGGGTCATTTTCTGGCAACCCATAAATGGACCTGGTCAGAGTACATCATCCTGACCAGTATTTAATTAAAGCTTGCTTCCGATTTGGTTCAAAATTATGGTAGTGGTCTTATTCTCACCATGTATTAAGTCCTTGGCAAGTTCTTTTAGACTTCCCTGTATTCCCCCCACTTCATCTTCAAATCTCCTCTCTTAGACAGTTGGTATTATGTTTTGTAGATGAGGATGCCCAGGATTAGATAAATTTAAGGCTTGTCCTAGTTCGTACAACTAGTGACCTTTGACCTGACCCTCTCACCCTCCCTCTGTATTCCCAGGCTCTCCCACATTCCCACACGAGTCAGACTTGCCTGCTCGCCAGCCTTCTCCTTTCTTCTCTCTAGCATGTAGAATATTTGCTAATAATTTTGGTGGCCAAAGGAATTTAAGTATAGCATTTCTCTAAATGACAGGTCTTCAGCCCCACCTTCCTCTTTGCATCTAAAGCAACATTTCTCAACCTATAAGTCATGACCCCTTTGGGGTTGAATGACTCCACAGGGGTAGCCTAAGACCAATAGGAAAACACAAATATTTATGTTACTATTCATAACAAATATTAGCAAAATTGCAGTTATGAAGTAGCAACAAAAATAATTTTGTGGTTGGCGTCACCACAACTTGAGGAACTGTATTAAAAGGTCGCGGCATGAGGAAGGTTGAGAATGGCAGCTCCAAAACAACTTTTCTGTTGCACCTTCTCCACAGTGACAACCCCTTGCTACTCCCTGCTCTACGACCTGTCATCGACTCTGAGAGTTTCAACCTAAGAACTAGAACAGGAAGTGCTTTTAAACAGCCTGTCCCTCTCTCTAAATAATTGAAGAAGATACTATCAGGGAGATCAGGTTTTTATTAGCTCTTCTCAAGTTCACCGTCACTCGCGCTCATTCAAGGCTGGATTGAAGGTTGAGGCAGACAGTGAAGAGAGAAAAGTGCCCTTGCTTGAACAGTGTGTTGGGGGCGCATTGCAGCCGGGCATTCACCTTCTGCCCAGACTCTTCACCAGTGGAATAGAGAATGAGCTTGACTGACATGTTACACTGCTTTGGAAACAAACTTAAAGGAAATGAATGAACGAAGTAATGAATGAAATAATTGTTGAGCCCTGGTAATAGTGGGTGTAATGTGGGCAGCACAGGGCTTTGAGAACACTAGCTCCAGGCCCTTGCAGGCTGCATAGCAGCTCCACAAATGGAAATAAGCAGCAGAGAAAAAAAATGTCTTAACCGTGGAAGTGGAACACAACTTCCATTCACACATATCTTCCAAACCTCGGGTTCAGCCACACTGCCTGTGCATTATGGGCCCCTCAGAGGAGTAAGCAGGACAGGAGCCCACCCTACACTGCAGTGTCACCTAGCAGCATATAGGACAATAGGGAGGAAACTGGTTTCCCAGGAAGTAATTTCTCTATCAGCATCGAGGCTGTGCATTTGCAAGAGGAGAGGTTAGGCTGACCACTGGAAGGATTCCATCTGCTACCCAGAATCCTAATTTAGATAGCAACCCTGTTAAAAGGACACTATGAGATGTAATTTTTTCATGTGGATGAGTGTTGATTTAGAGATTAATAGTCTCCAGGCAAAGGCAGCTGGCTGAAAGTAGACCCCCACTCACCTGGAGCCCTTGAGCTGACTTCTTCCTGGTGTCTTCTCTTACTAAATATAAAATGAGGTCAAATGGCACATGCAGTAGGGGTTAGAAGCAAATTGAGGATTCACTAATAAATATTTATGCCGCCTAGCTCATCACGGGGCTTATGTAGATCTTTGTTAAACTCCTGTCAGTTTGACTGCTTGCCCCCACTTACACCAGGATGTGGTTTGCCAGAGAGGTCATTAGCTTTGCTCCTTGTCAGTTTAATATTCTGTTTCTGGAAGAAAAAAAAAAAGAGAAAACCTTAGGAAATATCAGCTACTTTGCATGGAATGATACGCTCTAAAAAAAAAAAAACAATTAAAAAAGACCCTCTGTGTAGTTGTCTGAAGGCCTTCTGCCTCAGTGTGCAAGAACTTGAGACCCTCAGCTTCATCTGGCTTCCCATGTGGTCTCTGGTGTCTAGGGGAGAGCAGCACCTAGTCTGGATTACAGCAGGCACTGTGGGTCAGTCCAGTCCATCTGAGGGAGTGCGCCTCGAACAATGGCCCCTTTTTGTCCTCTGCCCACCCACGCCTGTTGACTCAACCTTGAGACTTGAGAAAACACCACCTCCTCCTCCTCTGTCAAGTCACTGAGTCTCTCCTGGCTTCAGGGGCCTCAACTATGAATGAGCAGATTGGACTGGGTGATTTCTTGCAGTCGGGACCACTAATCCCTTTTATCTGGGGCAATGCCAATTCCAGTCACCCCTCTCTGCCTCTGGGAATGCACCAGGGGTTGTCAGACTAATGTCCTAGTTTTAGATTCTGAAATCTCACTGTATTTATGATTGCTTTCCATACTGGCACTCTAAACCACCAGGATCCCACTAAGTAATAACCTTGAGTGACTGCTCTAATTATCTTCTGTATGACCTTGGGCAGGATGGTCATTCGCTCTGAGACTCGGGCCCTTCTCTATGGGGTTAGGGATATAAATTGGACTTGATATGACTAAAGATGTTTGATATAGTGACTAGGAACCCATCTGTTGTCAAAGGTGCTGCAGAGCCCTTTGTGTGTGAATAAGACCTATAAATTCTTTTGTTTGTTTGTTTGTTTGTTTGTTTGTTTTTTTAATAGTGCTGGGGACATTGTTCAGTGTGGAGAGCTTGCCTAGCATTCTGGAAGCCCTAGGTTCCATTCCCAGCAGGGCTGGGGAGACGATGGGTCAAAAGAGGCCTAAAGACTGTTTTCCTAAGTAGATTACCAGCCCAAGGGATGGTGTCTCTGAGGACAGTGTCACTTTGCCTGGGAGCATCTCCCCAGCTGCCTGCTCTGAAGAAAGGAACCCTACAGTAACTGTTAGCAAACTCCCGAGACAACTTCCTGTGCAGCCCTTCCTTTGAAGAAGGAAGGGAGAATCTGACTGAGATCCTAAGAATGTCAGCTTCTTTGCGTCAGTATTTCCACTAGCAGAGAAGCGTCTAGAGATGGAGAATTCAGGATTCTGAATTTGTGACCAGGGACAAGCTAGTATTGGAGTAGTTATTCAAACCCTTTGGATCCCGTTTTTGCATACGATGGGCTCCAAGCTTTTCCATTTGGACAATTCATAGAATTTCAAGAGCTGGACTTGAGACAAGTGTGCTCCGTCCCTCCTCTTCCAGGACTTTGGTGTAGTAGGATTTTTTTCAAGGTGTGTTTTGATATACCTTAATCTGTGCCTCCATTGACATGTCCAGTGCTTAGCTGTGTGTGCCTGGCACATGGCAGATACCTGTCCGGGATTTAGATTTCTGTTAGATAATAATGGGGTGCTCTGTTACTATTCCTGCTTGAGTTTTTGTTTACTTTATACCATCCATTTTTTTCTTAACTTGTCCCCCTAGCAGTTTTTAGCTCTTTGGCAAAGATAAAGCAGAAAGCAAGGAGCAGGGTAGACATTCAGCTGCGGAAACTGGGAACCAGCAGCCCAGGTGAGAGGTCAGAGGAGACAGTGGAGGCTGGGGAGATACCCCGGTTTCCAGACTGACTCCCAGGATTCACTCTGGCTCCGCTTTCACCCTTGCCTCTCACATCTCCCTCCTCACCATCCTGCAGAGTCCCCTTTCTGAGTCATCCTCAAGGTGACTTGTCCCCATCATCTCTTTACTACTGCCCAGAGCCGCACTCACCAGGATGGCTCGGCTGGAAGGCGTGCAAGGAGGACATCGCCCTTCTCACTGGTCCACAACCTCCAGTCTGTCCCCTTTCTGTGAATTTTCAAACAGTTAGGGACTGCTTCTCAAGGAAGTTTACAAATAGAATAAAAACGATTGGGAGAACTTTGGAAATATGTGTGGCTTCATTTCAACAATAAACAAATTTCAACTCAAAACCTGGCCTGACCTACTTTCTAGCTGGATAACTTTGGGTCAGATCCTTAGTTTTTCCATTGGTAGGATGGGAGTGGGGAGACCAGTACCCCAACCTTATAGGCTTTTGTAAGAATTAAATGAATTCTTAGTTAGTCTTCATAACTAGTCCCTGCTCTTTACTGTCAGACTTTAACCAACCTGTTCTGTATTTTTTTTCTAAGCAAGAGACTTCAACCGCACAATCCACCCCTGCCTCACCATTTCCTAATGCCACTAATGGCCCCTATTGGCGTCAGGACCAAACTCTCTGTCTGGACTCCCTGAGGTTCTCCTTGGGTCAAAGCTCGTTTTCAGTAGAATGAGATACGCCAGAGGAGGTTGCAGATTGCAGATGCACCATGAGCAAGGCCTGGGAAGTAGAGCCAAAACCAGGGAACCCTGGGGGCCAATCTGTAGCATCTGCTCAAGGTCTCTGTTCCCTCTATGATGCTGCTGCTAATAAGCCATGGGTTCTTGGACAAGTCACCAAACCCTTTTCTGCTTATAAACATTTTAAAGAGAGGCTAGAGTGATGGTTCAGTGATTACGTGCACTGGCTGCTCTTTCAGAGGACACAGGTTTGATTTTCAAAACTCACACAATGTCTCACAAAAGTCTGTAGCCCCAGTTCTAGTGAGCTACACACACCCTTTTAGACTTCGTGGGCAGCAGGTACACAAGTGGTGCACACACATACATGTGGGCAAAGTAGCCATATACATTTAAAAAAATTAAAAGGTGAGGTTTTGGGGAGAGTTGAATGAACAAATAAACACAGCTGGTTCTTCATATCCACAACTTCCACAGTCGTAGATTCAAGCAACTATAGTTAAATATATATTTTTATTGATATTTTTGGTGTCTAGTAACACACTCTTCTTGTCCCAGAACTTGGGGAGAGGAAACAGAAAGATCAGGAGTTCAAGGCCATCCCAGCTCTACTACAGATGTAGGCCAGCCTATATGGAGCTGAGTTGGAGGAATGCTTGCTTAACAAGTGTGAGGCCCTTAATTTAACTCCCAGTATTACATTAAGTAGTTGTGCTAAAACGTGACTATAATCTTAGCATTTGACAGGTGGAGGCCGGAAGATCTGAAGTTCAATATCATCCTTGACCACATAGAGAGTTCAAGGTTATCCTGGGTTATATACTCTATCTTAAATAAATGAATGAATAATTAAATAAGTAAATAAAACATTGCATCTGTACTATGTTTTTCCCTGTCACTATTCCCTAAATAATACCACAAAACAACTCAATTTATGGCATCCTCACATTTCACCTAGAGAGAATTTACACTGTACAGTTAGGTTATATGCAAATGCTAAGGCATCTTACACATAGTACTTAAAATTTTGGTGTCCTGGACTCTGGAACCAATTCTTCCTGGAGACTGAGGGACTCCTGAGAAAGTGTTCAGGACAGTTCCTGTCTTTGGCTGGCGCTCAATGACTTGTCGTTATTCCAAGGAAAAGCAGAAGTATACTGACTCAGATGTTGTGGTATCTCAGAGTCAGCGGAAGAGATAAACTTGGTAAAGATAACTGAGTAGTATCAGGAATATGGTTGAGGTGTTTGGGGTTGAGACTAGTGTAAGGTCTGTTAAGTTGGGAGTGTAGGTCCCAGTCCCTAGCATCTATTCCAGTCCCCAGGCCTGGTCTGAACTTCAAATCCCAGCAGGCCAGGTCCCCAGGGTACTTAAATGATCCCCCCAAAAAAGAACACGTGGTCTCCCTTTCTTCCTCCCGGGGGTCCCCCTCAGGGCCACCCGAGAGTGCAGATCTCCCATTTAAACCTGGATATTTCTTAATTTGGCTTGTTTTGATTGGGAATTTTTTGCATTGGCAGGGAGCTAATATTAGGAAATATTCCTAATAAGGTCAGCTGAGTGAGGAAACACCGGCTCAAGTAAGATTGCCAGACGAGATGATAATCAGATACAGGGTTAAAAGAAAGCTCCCAGACAGCATTGCTAGAATGCTAGGTCCGGAAAGCATTCTATGAAAAATACCTTTTCATCTAAGTTTGGAAGCTACCACATACTGCCCCCTTTTTGGAATGTTACAATGTACCTAGATGCCCTGCAGTATAGCATCATTGAAAATTCTGATAAACCAGGTATTTCTGTAATAGTTTTATCAAATGACATCTCTGCCCCGCATCTGTAGCACACACAGATGGCTCCTCTGAGAATCCGTGCTGGCCTGGACTCCCTTTGAAATCCACTGCCCTCAGGTAAACACATGGGAACTGTCTGCAGTGACTGCCGAGAGAACAAATTCTCTCACGCTAGCACACACCAAACAATATTGATACTTTCCTCTCCTCTGTTATCTGGTGCTTCCAGGGGTGGGGAGCCCAAGAACTCTTGTTTAAAATTAAATGTACATTTCCCTTTGCTTGCCCGATGTGAACACTACCTCCTAACTGTTTCCTTCCCTAGTAGGTTAGCCTTTGCTAGAAAGAGCCATCTGGATACAGTGTTGCAACATTCACTACTTCACCTCCTTTTGTATCGGATCTCCCTCACAGAGCTTTACTTTCAGGTTAAAAAAAAAAACAAAAACAAAAATCAACTGAGTCCTCTAAGTAGTTTCTTTGGGGTAATATCATTATGATAGTTTTTCCCCTTCTCCGGAATCAAGGCTGTTTCAGCTCCTCAAGGACTTCTTGGCATTTCCGGGAGGTTCATTATACTGTTGTGCTTGAAGGATGTGGCATCCTGTTTGTGCTGCAAACAGCAAAATGAAATTTCCCCCTTAGGACACTCTCAGAGCCTCAGGGTCACTTCTGCCAAAGGAATCCCATCTGTACTGGAACAGCATCCTGGCCCCGAGAGACAGGGCTGGGATGAGAAGGGAAGCAGGAGCAATGTTGACCTTCTAGGCTCGTGTTTGAGTTGTCACTGTGAGTAAATACCAATAAGAGCAGCACACACGGAGCCAGCAGCAATGAACCAGTGTTAACCATTGAGTGACATGAACCTAGACTGCATAGCACACGCTGTCCCAGTTCTTTTGAGTCTTATCAAGACACTTTGCTGTATAAGCAAAATCACTAAGGGGCCGTCCGAAACCCCAGTTCTCTTACCTCTCGTCGCTGAGGAATCCCGAGTGACTGAGCACATAGCAGCAACATGTCAGGACTTGGTTACAGGAAAAGCTCTATCCTTCTTAGACCTGGACCTTCAAACATGACCTGTTCATGCCTGCTGTGCCAGAATGGGGCCATTAGTGTTCAGAAAGGAGAGGAGCTTGGGAGTCATACACAGAGAGAAGTGACCCTATTTGCTTTGAATATGGTCTAATACTAGCTTGATGCGCATAGGTCTGTTTCTCCATCTAGAGGACTCCCACGGCAGTACCAATAGTTTTTTGTTTGTTTGTTTGTTTTAGTTTGGTTTGGTTTGGTTTGGTTTTTCAAGACAGGGTTTCTCTGTATAACAGCCGTAGTCATCCTAGAACTAGCTTTGTAGACCAGGCTGACCTTGAACTCACAGAGATCTGCCTGCCTCTGCCTC
>LOEQ01009646.1:16429-47265 GCA_001685075.1 Bramus lutescens
AATTTTGGTAAATGGTACTTATCTAAAAACAAGTCCATTTCTTTTATATTTTCCGGTGTCACACTCCTTTTACAGGGACATTAGAGAAAGGTCTTTAGTTTTTACAGTAAAAATATTCTTTCTGAGACAGAATCTTATATTGTAGCTTAGACTGTTTTCATATTCACTATGTATCCCAGGTTGCCTAGAAATCAGCATCCTCTTGCCTTTGCCTTCTGGATGCTGGGATTATAGCCGTGAGCCACCATTCCTGAACATTCATTTCCCAGCTCTTGTAAACATCTGCACCAACATCAGAAAACAAGGCGGTCCCTTCAAATGATGTAAATGGAGATTTAACAAGTTATTAAAAGCAGGTGGTTAGTTACAAGCTATCTGCCGAGGGTAAGAGAGCTGAGCATCTCTGTGAGCAAGAAGACGGGAACTCTCTAGGTCTGCAGACGCAAAGGAAACCAGTGGATATTAGAAAGGATACAGAAATGTTTGTATGCATGATAGATCGGGAGACAGCCTTAACACAGAACTCCGGGTCACTTTCCAAAAGAAAAACTCTAAGTGATTTTCATGAATCTTTCCACTGATTCTGCAGGTGCCTGCTAGAGCCTACCATCAGTCAAGCTCCAGCAGAAGGTGGAAGTGCAAGGAGCCAGGAGGATATGGTCTGATAAGGTTATCTTCCAGTGTCCCAGAACGTGATTGACAAAGATAAAGAGTTAAGGGTTAAGAGGTCCTCTGGGAGGTCAGGGAGGAGCAAGCAGAGAATCTCAGTGTAGGTTCAGCATTCTGTCACTAAAAGCACTTGAGGCTATCAGCTCTCTAATAACAAAAGGGTCACTGTGGCTCTCAGTTCTCCAGGGGGCCTTCTTTGACTGATCGACAGCCTTAGTGTTTGGATCTCTGGTGATGCAGTGTAGCAAAGGTGAATGGCAGGACCAAATTGCTCACCTCATGGTTAAGAAGCTAAAAACAAACAAACAAACAAAAAATAAACAATGAGGAGAAAAGGCCTTGGGTTCTATTCTCTCTTTCTAGAGCAAGCCAGCGATACCTAAAGATTTCTTAACGTTTCTTAACGTTTCAACCTTGTCCCCCTGGTTCCTATCAGCATCATCCTAAGGATCAAGCCTTTACCACACAGACATCCCAACCGCAGCGAATCACATGTACCCACTAATTTAGTCTTCATTCCTTTTGTTTGATTCATTCTGTGAAACATTGATCACATGTGCTGCATGGATATTTAGAATGATGTTTTGGCATGACACACTTCAATGGGAAATATGAACTTGTGGTTTGATTAGACTTGGGTGTCTGCCATACAGTCTTGCCGGGATCCCCACTCAGAGGGAAGACACAGTGTGAGCAGCTAGGAGAGGAGGAGACATTATTTAGGGTCTGTTTTTGTACACAGTGGAATTTCATTTTGTAAGAACGCAATATTAGAATCTAGCCTTTGCTTTGCAGCAGCTCTCTTCTCTGTAGACACTGGCAGACACTGAGACTCTGTGAACCCCTTGCGAGCAGACTTTCCAGGGATATGCCGTCTCACGTGGGAGGTGAGTATACTTTAAACGGGTGCCGCAGCTACCTCCCCATCCCTTTCCTGACTCCTCTCTAGGAATCAGAGAGCATGGTTGTAAACTTTTGCTGTAAACTCCGCCATCCTCAGAGCTGTAAGAACAACCTTTCCACTTCAGCATCAGGAGCTCTTGATTCTCTTCAGGGAACCCACCATGCTGGTGCTAGAGCCTGAATATTTCTTCATGGACTCGCCATGCTTTGCCACTCTATCTGTCTTTCTAGGGCATTAATAACTTTTAAAATACATTCCCTAGTGTCTAGTAATCTATCTTAGTGTCTTCTTGAACCACAGCCTCTGTCTACAGCCTAAGTTTATTATATTTAAAACGAGGACTTGGCTTTGAGGGAAGAAGTTGGTTTTGCTGTGCAATGTTCCTAAAGTCTGGATTTTTTTCTTCTATTTTTGAGAATTAGAAAAAGGTTTGGTAATTAAATTATGTAGTAGAACATATGCCCATAAAAAGCTTGGTCCTGGCTGGGGTATAGGTCAATATCAGAGTACTTGCTCATCAAGAGCCATGTCCTGGTTGGGGCAAATAGTTCAGTGGTAGAGCACTTGTCCACCATGTGTTATGACAAGAGTGCGGTCTCTAAAACTCAAAAAGAAAATGTAGAGAATGTCTTCAATTCTGGCTTATAGGGGAACCAAGTTTTAGAGCTATACCTGCTAAATATGCAAAGGCAGAAATGTTTCAAATATAAATGAAAATTTTATGCAGTCAGTGGAGATGAAAAGAAACATTGGCAAATATTTGTTTTTAGCATCTTAAAATTAAGGTTTTCACCAAGTTCAGTATTTTACCAGCATCGTATCATCCATAATTTTTTACTCATTTTCTTCACCTTTTTTTCCTTACTTCTTTCCTCCTTCCTTTCCCCTTTATTCTTCTCCATCTTTTTATTTGATTTTCATCAGAGAATTAAATGGAATGTCTCATATGTTTAGAAGCATACATACACACATAAATAAATAGATAGATACATACATATACGCACATAAATAAATAGATACATATATACACATAAATAAATAAGTAAATAAGTAAATAAATAAGCAAACAAGCAAATGAATGAATGAATGATAGGTGGGTTGCTCACAGGCCGTTGACAAGCTGGGCTCCCCTCATCTCTGTATTTCTCTCTAGACTAAATAAGTAGAATGTTAGGTGTTCTCAAGGGGCGAGGAAGGAATCCGCTGTTATCACTACTCTGCTGCTTGGAGTGATTATGATGCAAGAGTTTCCTTTGGGCCTGTTGACAGAAAGCATACCTCAATTGAGAGGCTGAGCAGCAGTGTCTTTAAAAGAATGTTAAAGATGGCTCAATTGTGCTCTGGATGGGACAATCAAGCCATGGAATTTCATCTGATATGGACATTGTCTCCTATGTGTCCCCAGTGGTCAGAGAGTTGGGGAATCACAAGAGTGCTCCAAGGGAATTCTGCTCAGAGCAAATTCAGGTTTTATCTCCAGAAGCATTAAACCGTCCAAAAACTCTCAGGACAGCAGGGATGTTGAAAATGTTCCATTTCCTTTCATTCTCTGTTCCAGTCCAATAAAATCAAAAGAATGGTGATCTAAAAGGGATGGAGAATAGACAGTGCAGAGACTGATCGCTTTTGCTTTCTTAGCTCTGTCCTTTGAGAAGGAAATGTTCAATGATTTGAATAGGAGATTAGGAGATAGTGGTGAAGTTTGACTGGGGGAATTTTTAGGCAGAGAGTGATCAGGACATTTGCCTGGGTACATGGCTGAAGATAGCTAGGAGGGAGACAGAGACAAGTCAGGTGTATGTTTGGACACATTCAGACCACTTAGCAAATTTCATGCTCTTTTTCTTTTAACTGCATTGCAATTGTACAGTATCATTTTTCCATATTCCCTGCAAAGGTTGGCTCATAGAGACATTTGTGTGCTTGTTAGCATGGATAGATTGATTAATTGCCAACTCACACTCTGAGTCTGATAGCTTGACATGTGTTAACTTACTGTGATGCTAAAGTAAGTTGTGAATTATCTTATTTGTAAGCCAAGCTTTTGTTACTTATGACAAATTTGATAGATGCTCGTCCTAATGGTAGTGATACATTTTCTATCAAATGAGTAAATGGAACTGACTTATTGGCTATTCAGGCTTTGACATTTTAGAGCACGTCTTTTTTTNCTTTTACACAATGGTGGAACCAGGCTTCTAGCTTCTCTTGGAGCAGGGAGAACCATGTGACCAGGCCTTTGCCTTCTATAAGGCTAGACAGCATCTTGTGTCCAGGGCTTCAGTCCAGTGTCATCATAGGTCAATGCAGGGACCAAGAATCAGCTTCAAAGTGCCCAGGGTCCCCTGATGACTGGAACTTTTTGTCCTGTGGTCTCTAAGGTCACTGTGAGTGTGGGGGTTTGATTTATGAGGTTTCAATAGTCACTGACATACCTGGCTTCTATAGTTCTGTGGTTCCAAAGGTTACCATGGGCCAGTGGCTCAAACCATAGCCTCTGGAGTGTGGGTAGACTTCAGTGGGTCTGAAATTTGGTGTCCAGCCACCACCAGGTTCAAGGGGAGACCAAGGTTTTGATTCCACCTGATCACTGGTTCTCAGTGTACAGTCCCGTGCTTGGTCCTGTTGCACAGTAGCCAAGATTAGACCACTTCAGCAGTTCACTCGATTATCAACTGAAGCTTAAATAGTCCTATAGCTGGGCTGCATGCAGATATTCCTCTAGAAGAGTTACAAAACCCAGACTATCCCAACACACTTGGAAGAGGAAACCAAGAGCCACTTCAACACGTGTAAAACAAGACAGTGTAACACTAACCTATGACACAAGTGGCACCCATGTCCTCTCGCCAACTGACAGACTCCTGGAAGGGAATCCAAAGTTTCAGAGAGAGCTGAAATGGCTGAAAAGAATTTATAGAGTCTTACTGTTCAGAAGAATTAATGATTATATAAAAGAATCAAACAAAGGATGCATGAATTAAGGAAATCTATTACAGATCTTGACAAGACAGTCTGTAAAGTGAATGCAACAAGTGAATTAGTAAATTGGAGGGGAAAGTCCAAATTATAGAAGACATCTATAACATGGAGATTGCAACATTTGTTATAGGAGGCTACTTGTTTGTTCCCGGCTGCTCAGCCCCAAAATAACCACATAGAGACTGTATTAATTAAATCACTTCTTGGCCTATTAACTTTAGCTTCTTATTGCCTAGCATTTACATTTTAATTTAATCCATTTCTATTAATCTGTGTGTCGCCATATGGCTGTAGCTTATTGGCAAGATTCCATGCAGCGTCTGTCTCTGGTGGGGCTACATGGCTTCTCCTTGATTCTGCCTACTCGTTCTCCCAGCATTCAGTTTAGTTTTCCCCACCCAACTCTACTCTGCCCTATCACAAGTCAATGCAGATTCTTTATTCACTAACTAATAAAAGCAACACATATACAAAAGGACCTCCCATACCAAACATTTAAAAATAATCAAACAGAAATACTTAAAATGAAGGAGACGGTCAATAAAATAACAACAGGACCATGCAGAAGAATAAATTTTAGGAATGAAAGACAAAGTAAAAACACACACACACACACACACACACACACATATATATATGTATAAATATGTGTATACATATTTATGGCAAAAGATTAAGGAGCATGAACTAAATATTTCCAAGAAGTCTGGGATACATTCAAAAGGCCAAACCTTGTAATTCACGGAGTAGGAAAAGGTAGATTTAGCAGTCAAGTGGAATAGAAAGTCTGTTTAATGAAATTTAATAGAAAACTTCCTTCATTTACAATGACTAGCATCCAAACACAAGAGATATACAGAACACCAAATAGACACGGGCAGAGATAAAACTCTCCATGATGTATCATAGTCAGGATGTCAAAAATACAAAGTAAAGAATTAATCCAAAAGCAGCAGGAGCGAAATGCTAGCTCACAGGCAAGGGCAGAAATATCAGAATTACCTCATATATTTCACCAGTAATCATAAATGCCAGAAGACCATGGAATGAAATAATTCAAGATCTGAAAGTAAGCAGCTGTGATTCAAGCCTGATACACCTGCTAAGGTAGCTTTCAAAATTGATGAGGAAATAAAAGTATTTTAAGACAAATAGAAATTAACAAAGTTCATTATAATCAAGCCTAGTTTTATGTCTAGTTTTATGCAAGTGCCAGGCTGTCTTTATGAATATAAGTATAACTTGAGGCTGAGTATTGTATACTTTTAACACTGTTCTTGTTTAGAATTGTTTTTTGTTTTGTTTTTTCAAAATTTTTGAAATATGATGTATAAATTTGGAAGGTCATTACATTAAATCTGTAAATTAGTTCTGGTAGTATAGTCATTTTTCAATATTAGCTTTGCCAATCCAGGAGCATGGAATGTCTTTTTATCATCTGGTATCTTCTGTAATTTCTTTTTTACAGTATCTTGAAGTTTTTGTTGTAGAGGTCTTCCATTTCTTTTGTTTGATATTCCTAAATACTTAATTGTTTGGGAGTTATTTTGAATGAATTTTTTTTGCCAATTTCTTTCTCTGTGAACACACTGTTGATATCAAAAGGCTACTTTTTAAATCGTTGATTTTGTATACTGTAACATTACTGTTTATTAAGTCCAAAAGTTTTCTAGAAGACTCAATGAAGCCTTTTAAATAAAGAGTTTTGTCATTTGCAAATGGAGATAGTTTGGCTATTCCCTTTTCTACTTAATCTTTTAAAAGATATCTTTCTGTACAATTTAGCTACTACAGCGAAGACTTTGAGCATTACATTAAATAAGAGAGAGGAAAGTGCACATCTTCATCTCATTCCTGATTTTTGGAAAATGCTTGCACTTTCTCTAGATTTGATATAATATTGCTATAGGTTTCTTGTATATAAACTTATTTTGAAGGTGTTATATTCATTCTGCAAGTCTCCAAAGCTTTTATTATGAAGTCACAGTGGACTTTGTGAAAGGCCTGTCAGCATTAATTATACAGTTCTGTTCTGAAGTTTATTTCCTGAGTGCATTACATTTATTGTTTTATGTAAGCCGAATTTACCTAGACATTCTGAAATGTTGCCTACTTAGTCATAATATATAATCTTTATGATTGGTTTCTGAATTTGGCTTGCAAATATTTTGTTGAAAATTTTTTCATCTATGTTCATCAAAAAAATTATCTGTAATTTTCTTTTTTAATTGCATGTTTACCTGGTTTTGACAGGCTTCATAAAACAGTCTTTGTGAAGTTCCATCACTTTTTCTTTTGTGGAATAAATTAAGAAGAATTGATCTTCCTTGAAAGTTGGTGGAATTCAGCAGTGAATTCCATCTAGCCCTGGATTTTCTTTGATGGGAGGCTTTTAATAACATTTTCACTCCTATTACTTGTCATATGTCTAAGTTATTTATATCTTTAGGGCTTCATTTCGGTAGATGATATACATTTAGAAATAGTTTTATTTCTTCTGGGTCGTCCAAGTTTTCAGAGTATAAGTTTCATTCTGATTTCCATTGACATTTCACTTCACTGGAGTCAGATCTAATTAGACTAGTTTGATTCCTAATTAAATTAATTTGCATATTCACCTGTTTCTTTATGCAGATTAGTTAATTGCTCATCAATATTATTAACTTTTCAAAGCATAAACTCTTTGGCTGATTTCATGTATTGTTCTCTTATCTTTACTTTATTAATTTCTTCCCTCCTCAGTCTAGCTGTGTGCTTGCCTTCTTCCAGAGTCCTGTTTTTGTTCCCACACCACAAAGTTTAAATATAGATTCCATATTTTAATGAAAAATATCTAGTCTCTTTTATTCTTCATTAACCTCTGTTGTTTGTTATTCCCACTCTGTGTTTTAGAGCTTTTCCTTTCTCTTTATAGACCTTGTTCTAACATCAGGTGTGCATATTTGTGTGTGTGTGTGAGAGAGATATCAACATATGAAAGAAAATATACAATATCTATATTTCTAAAGTTGGCTGATTTTGCTTAGTATTCTCTAAGTTACAGAATTGTGCTTTTCTTTAAAAGTGAGTAGAATTCCATTTTGCATATTCATCATGATTTTTATTATTATCTGTTGATGAGTACATAGGCTATTTCTATACCTTATGCATTATGACTAATGTACCAATGAACTTGGATATGCAAGTATCTCTGTGGTATGCTGACTTACAGTCTTTTGGGTGTACATTTAGGAGTGGTATAGATGGCATCTAGCTTGTTGTTTTAATTTTTCTTGATGATCTTCCATAGTGATTCTCATAATAGCTGCATCAGCTATGATCTGTTCCCTTGAGGACATCTCTTCTATTCAGGTGGGGTGGAATCTTATAGCAATTTAATTTGTATTTGTTGTTGTTAATAGGATGCTAAGTATTGATTGGAATTTGCATTTCTCCTTTTATAAGAGCTTGCCAAACTCATTCTCTTATTTATTGATAAGATGATTTAGTTTTGGTTTATTTCATAGAGTTTTTAATGAATTACACATTCTGGTATATAGTTCCCTGTCAGAGTAGAGTTGGTACAGACCTTTTCCCACTTCATAGACTTTGTCTTCCTTTTTTAGTTTTATCTGTTGTGTGCAAAACCTTTTCAATTTCATGTGTTCTTCTCAGTCAGTTTTAGGGAATAAATTGTTACATTTTTGGATAATATAGTATTTTTCAAAGTATTATTTTCCCAGTTGCTCAATAAACATGTTCTTCCTAACTGGTAAACACTTATTTCTCTAGTGTTTTTAAGTTTTTACTGTAGAATTCTTTAATATCCTTGGTTAGCTTTACTTCTAGAAAGTTCATTTTACCTTTTGATCCTAGTAAAAATGACACTTCTTTTCTATGTTCCTTCTCAGCAAGTTCAATATTTATGTATAATAATTTATAAGCTACTGATGTATTTTTTAATGTTGACTTCATATCTTTCTGCTTTCTGAATGTGTTTGTCAGATATAAAAATCTTGTAGAGTCCTGAGTCTTTTATGTATAGAATCACAACATCTGGAAATACGGACAAACTGATGATTTGACCATTTTATTATTTTCACCCTTCCTTCCTTCTCTTGATGTATTGTTCGAGGTAAGTCATCATGCACACCACTGAATAAGAATAGAGAATGTTTACT
The DNA here is from genome assembly GCA_001685075.1 of Bramus lutescens. Classification (NCBI taxonomy): domain Eukaryota; kingdom Metazoa; phylum Chordata; class Mammalia; order Rodentia; family Cricetidae; genus Bramus; species Bramus lutescens. Next base: position 25,145 of record LOEQ01009646.1, read on the forward strand.
GATTTTAGATATATTTTTCCTTTATTCCTCCTCTAGCATAATATTGGCTTAACTTTGTCACATACCGCTTTTGTTATGCCTAGGTACGTTTATCCTATTATTTTTTCATGAGGGGGTGTTGAATTTGTCAAAGGCATTTTCTGACTTTGTTTAGATGGCTATGTGACTCTTGCCTCTGAATCTATTTACCTAATTACTGCCTTACTTCAGTGATTTGCTAACTTGAAAGATTCTTGCTTTCCTGAATAATAACAAATTGACCACTGTATAGGAAGAAATCCATGTATGCTTGGGAAGAAAACTTAAGCCATGAAATAGGGAACACATGCCTTTATGGATACAGTGGGAAGAGATGCCATTGCCTCTTCGTTCATCATGGAAGGATGGAGAAAGCTCCATCAGTGCTTTGACCAGGTCACCGAATGGCACATCAGAAGCCTTCCATGTTCAAGCTAGAGAACATGCAACACCCTCACCTCCCTAATGTATCACAGAAAACCACACTTATGGCAGGTCATGCCAAATTTGCAACTATTTATTGAAAATATTTGTTGCTATCTTTTTCTGAGAAATTTTGTTATAGGTTTTTATTATGTGTTCTGTTGTCTTCAGTTTCTATGTTATGATTAAAAGCAACCCAGGGAGAAAAAGGTTTACTTCAACTTACAGTTCCGCATCACAGTCCGTCATTGAGGAATTGAGGGTAGGAATTTAAGTCAGGAATATGGAGGCAGGAGCTGAAACAGAAGCAGTGGAGAGGTGTTGCTTACTGTCTTGCTCCTTAGCTTGCTCAGCTTTCTTTCTTGCATACTGAGGACCACTAGTCCAGCTGCACAGTCCCACATCAATCGTTAATCAAGCCAATACACCCATAGATTTGCCTATAGGCCAATTGTATGGAGGCACTGGTTTTTTTTTCTTTCAAGATTCTCTCTTCAGAGATTTGTTGAAATTTGTGTCAACTTAACAAAAACTAACCAGTACTTCTGCTTTGGTCTTTGGACATACTGGCTTCATGTAATGGGGTTGGTCGTGGTTCTCCCTTTGTATGTTATAGAACAGTTTGAGGAACATTAATGTTGTATTTGCTTCAACAGAATGATATTATTCAGTAGTTCACCAGTAATTTCTTTATTGAAAGACTTTTTCTCTACATCTTCCGTGGTCAAGTTTTTAAAACAGATCTGTTGTTGGGTGTGGTGGCACACCCAGGTCCTTTACATCTCAGGACCTGGTTTACATAGCAAGTCCTGCTGCATGCAGCTAGGGCTATGTTTGAGTCCCCGTTTAAAGAAGAAAAAGGTAAAAGAAGAAAACCCACTGTGTTGAAGTAGTCAAAATATTATTAAGTATTCTTTCATTCTCTTTGGCTAGATTTTCCCAATCATTCACTTATTTGCTTATTCTTAAATGCTTGTTTGTTTATTTATTTATTTACTAAGTATTCTCTGTGTTTCATTCCTTCCACAGGACCATGGCCTAATGACACCTGCCAGACTTTGCTTTTTTCTTTTTCTGAATCTTTGCCGATTTTATTTAAACTGTCATATTAAAACTTGAGTGTGTTTCTAGATCTTTTTCAATTACCTCCCATTCTCACAACTTCTCAAGCCAAATCTGCATCTTTATTTTCCAGTTCTAGCCATAGTGCATTTAAAAAACAGCAATGACAACAACATCAGCCACCAATAAAACATGTGCTTCTTCTTTATTGTCTCATAGGACAGATACAAACTCTCCAAACCGATGCACTTCATCCTGTTCAATGCACTGGTCATTCTCTCCTGGAGCTGGATGTTACTGGCTAGGAGAATCAAGCCAGAGACATTCAATGCCTGGATCTTTGAGGTATTCCCATTGGTGGTATCTTAGGAAGACATTAGTATGTCCCATGAGAGAAGCACCTACCACTAAGGAATAATCTAAATTGAACCCTCTTAGCTATAAGTCTTTGGTACCACCTTATTGGTCAGTGGTGTCAGTATTACCCATTTCATTTAACACTTCATCCCTTCCTCACAACTTCAAAAGCCTGGAGATCCTGAGAAGGGAAGGGAAGAAACTTTTTACGAACTGGTCATCTCTTCCATCCCCACCATGTGACCAGAGGATGAGAGAAATATACTAAATAATTTGAATATGAGGTTAAAGCAAAGGATCCTCCTTAGAACCAGTGTGTAGACTTTGAAAACAATGCTAAGTAAATGGGAATCCTCAGGGGCATGGTTGAAGACAGCTATGAAGGAATTTTGTAGCAATTTCATCCTTTTGATGGAGTAACCTAACACATTTCTGATTGTTTAAAAGTTTCGGGATCCTGAGGCTAGTGCAGTTGTAAAGTACCTATGTTGCCTGTCAGTACACTGAAAAATTGTTCCCCCCAGAGTATACAGCTTTAGTAAAGTGTCCTGAAATGTCCATGCTTAATAACCTTCCTCTTTGATTCTAATAACTCGACTCATGTCACTTCTCTGTGATTCTACAATTAGATATGAGTGTTCTTCTTTAAATGTCTAGCTTCAATTATTTGTGACAGATTTTGATGGGAACAAGTCAAAGTTAAAGGTACATTTTCTATATAAGGGAACAAAAGAGCTTTGATATTTTGTTCTTTTTTACTTTAACATTTATAAAATATCAATTTAAAAAACAAAGCCATTCATTCTAACCAAGCATGCATTCAACAGGGATAAAATTCACAGGTTTGAAGGAGTGGGTGATCAATGGTTATCTCTAAAGCAGACAGAATGGATGAGAGCTTAGCAGTTGCTTTGTTGGCCCATACTGCACTTCAGAACCTTGAAGTGGGTATAGCCTGTATTAGAATTTTTGTTCAGGCAGTGGATCATGTTATCAAAAGCAAAAAGCATGTATCTTCATCAGCTGCCCTCAAATCTGTTAGTCCTGACCACGCAGGATTGTCTTCATCGTTTTGTGCTCTATGGTGAATCCAATCTCCAAAACAGCAGCCAGCAGCAATTAGTATTTGTTTGTGTGTATGCCTCTAAATGTTGAATTATAATTTGAGAAGAATTTAGAAACGTAAAATGTCAGCTAAGGTCATCGATTTTTATGATCTCTGTGAGGATACCATTATTATCTTAATCATCTAACCACTAGAAGCAGGACTCATGTTTATGCTTTCTGACATGCAATTGATCACAGAAGAAGTATGTTCTCACAGGACTAGGCAGGCAGAAAACCAAGAAGCTGCTACCTGCCTATAGAAATGGATTTGACAAAAGAACACTGAAGGATCTAGTGTCAGTTTTCTTGGTATTGCTCCTGTACCCACTGTTCTTTACACATTCTGATAGGTGCAACATTCTTATTTTCTTGCTTTAACTTAATTTATATTTAGTATAATGTATATAGCCAATGCTTTTGGCAGCATTAGGTTTGCATGGAAAGCTGTAGAATGCAGGAGAGGTTACTGTGTTTCAAAAATGTGGGGCAGTCAGAAGGCTCACCTTACACAGAAAATAAAAATTATCTAGAGACCCAGTGTGTGAGATGCTGGGTTCAGCACCTCTGAGAAGGTTGGAGCTGCCTGCACCCCCTCAATGATAAAGCTGTCTACAGGAATGGATGCCTAAATTTCAGTCTTGCAAAGGTAAGGGTTTCAAAAGTCATTGTTCATTTTAGGTCACATCTTTCATGTAGGAGAAAAGCATTGAAGTTTAAAGAGATTGCTTGCTGTGATGAGTATCCACTTAAGTTCCTCAAGGAGTCCCTTGCCATTTTCCCCAATGTCTCTGACTTTTGATAAGATGGTATCTCTCACTCCTTGTAGACCACTTATGTCAGTCACTAGATGGTACAGGGGCTTTCTGTGTGCTCGATGTACTATGTACCAATTCCATTAGGACTTCAGGCTGAGCAAGCAATCACATTAAAGGAAATAAAATACAGTAGCATTAGTTACATGTAGGCTTCTCCCCAAGAGACAGAGGTAGCACATTTCTATTTCTTTGTAATTTCTGTATATATGAAACATTTTTCATAGATGATACATGTAGCAATGTAAAATTTTACATATAATCCATTACTCTTACATTGTATAATTTGGTTGGAATTAAATGTATCAAATCAATAGTGTGTACTATTTATATCAATGTAGTTGCTCTCAACAAATGTTATTTTTTTTTCAAGACAGAGTTTCTCTGTGGAACAACCATAGCTGTTCTGGAAATAGCTCTTGCAGACCAGACTGGCCTTGAACTCACAGAGATTCACCAATATCTTCCTCCCAAGTGCTGGAATTAAAGGTTTGTGCCACCACCACCCTGCTAAATTATATCTTTTCTTATGTCTCTCTTTTTCAACTTACTATTAGCACAGTGGTTATTAATGTGAATGGCAAGAATTATAATATACTTATGCTACTAATAAAATCATGAAGGTAGAAAACTTTGTAAGTATAAGGGGATGCATATAGATATATGAGATAATGTCTAATTGTAGGCATAGTTTTCTCATCTTTGCAGCTGTTGCCCAAGTAACCACACAGGGTCTTATATTAATTGTAAATGCTTGGCTGATAACTCAGGCTTATTACTAAATAGTTCTTAATTTTATGTTAACTCATTCCTTATTTACGCACTACCACAAAGCATTATCTTTATTAGCATGGTACATTCATCTCCTGCTCCCTGTAACCAGAAGGCTCTTCTTCATCCCACTGTCCTTCTGGACCAGCTTCTCTCCACCCACCGGGTCCTTGCAGCTGCTTATGAAGTAATCACTCAGAGGCTTGATACCACTTACAATTGTTTGCCCAATGACTTAGGCTTCTTACTGACTAGCTCTCTGTATAAATTAACCAATTTCTATTAGTTTATTTTTTACCACGAAGCTTATGGACTAGTAGTTTGTTGCCTCACATATTGCTTCCTCAGTGGCTCCATGGCATTGCCCTGATTCCATCCTCTCTCTCTCTCCCTCTATTTTGATTTCCCACCTAGGTATATTCTGCCTGGCCATTGGCCGAAACAACTTTATTCATCAACCAATAAGAGAAACTCATAGTCACAGGAAACAAAAGCACATCTTATATCATCTCCCTCTACATCTGGCTGGTGATTCCTCTGACTCTACCCACTTTCTTCCCATCACTCCAAGTTTGGCTTTCTTCCCTAACTTCCTGCCTGGCTACCAGGCTGTCAGCTTTTTATTAACCAATGAGTAATAGATATTCACCGTGTACAGAAGGACTATTACACAGCATTTAATATTAACTTTAAGGTTGATTCTGGTCAGAAGGGAAGGTTGCCAGACTTATAAAGTGGGACTGGCATGATATGTTTAATAGCCATCACAATAGAGGACATAGCTTCCAACCTTAGGAGCATAATGGTGTTTTCCAGGACTAGCCTTGATAAGGTTTTTGTTGTTGTTGTTGTTTTTGTTTTTTGTGTTTTGTTTTTCAGTTAAGACATAGAAGAGGGCAAACCAGGCCGGGAGATGGGACCATGAAAGTAAAAAGTAGAACAGCTAAGTGTTGAAAGTAAAAAAGAGATGGTGTAGTGGTCAGTGATGTGCAGGGCTGCCAATGAAATCCATTCATAATACACAATAAATACAACTGAATTTTCATTTCCCTTACATATAACAGAGTATATATTTTACTATGGGTGTCATATTCAGTTCCGTTTCCGCGTGAAGATGTGACAAAATGGCCTCAAAGATAGCTATCGTTTCATCCCAATCACACTTTTCAATTTCAGAAGCATTACCATTTTTTATATGGGTCATTCCTCGCGCTCGAGCTGCTTGGTACACGGGAGGCTATGTACCTACTTTCTATACATCAGATGCCCGGCAGCACACTCACATTTTCTCCTCAGGGAATCTGAGATGACATAAAGTATCTGTAGACATTGCCACATGTCTCTGGAAGAAGGGAGCCCTACCTGTTTGAGATTCTCCTGCTCTTTGTGCTGTTCATTATACAGCAATGCTCACAAAAATCTTCTAAACACAGTGCGACACTGAAGAAATTATTCTTCCCAAGAGCATCTCAGTAAAATGATGAACTGATTAAGTTTAGAGGATCACAAGTGAGCATTCGGTTGAATCAAAGTCAGTGGTGCCTCTGACATATCTATATCCAACCAAGGATACCTGCTTGACTGGAATCCTGCCTTCCGTTAACCTTCCAGAGTCTGTATACTCTGGTGCAGAGCTTTCAAAGTGATTCAAGGTTTGGCAGCTAAAAAGAGGAAGGTCAGGCCTGGAATCCTAGAAGTTTTCAGAATCCTAGAAGAATTTCAGAGAGGGTTAAAAGCCCATCAATATCACCCTAGCCATAGCTATATCTGTATTGTGTTCCTGATTTCTCTATTTTACTAGGCATCAAGTTATATTACAGGTTATCACAGCTGCTTGTACTTCTTGAAGACTAATAGACATAATGCTGGCACTCAGAGGAAAACATTTATTTCTTAAGACTCCACCCTTTTTGTTAGTCTCATATTCTTTCCATCAGTTCTGCAATGTTCCCTGAAATGTGGATTGGGTGATGTATGCTTGTTATTTATTTTTTAATTGATGTATCTAAGTGTGTGTGAATGTGCATGTGAGTGGCTGGAGAGGCCAAAAGAGAACATCAGGTCCCCAGAAACTGGAGATAGAGATGGTTGTGATCTGCCTGACGAGGGTGTTGAGAACCGAACTCTGGTCCTCTGTAATAACAACACTCCTTAACTATCGAGCCACTTCTTCTGCCCATCTTTTACTCTTTTATGACCATTATGTCACCAAGCCACAGCTTCAGTCACCCATGTTTTGCAGTTTAACTAGTGCGAGTCTCTGCCAGTGACAAGACCCTACTGAAGAGTCTGTGCCTGTGACTTAGCCTGATAACTGCGCTAGTCTATGTGTGTAGTGCATTCTGAGAAGGCTGATTAGACACATCACATCTATTTATCTGAGCATTAGGAAAAGCCTTACTGGAGCCAGTGCAAATGGAGGTTATTTTTCCCCACTCACTTACACAGCTGCTTTTAAAATATTCACTCGGAGGCTTAATATTAATTGCAAACTGTTTGACTTATTGTTCAAGCTTATTACTAACTAGCTCTTACAACTTAAATTAACTCATTTCTACTAATCTATATTTTGCCATGTGTAAAATATGATGGCATTATCTGTTTTCTAGTATGGCTTTTTTGCTCTGGGGACTTGCTGACTTCTTTCCAACTCCATCCTTCTTCTCCCTGTATCTCTGTTTGGATTTCCTGCCTGGCTCTGTCCTGCCTTGCTATAGACCAAAGCAGCTTCTTTATTAACCAATGGTATCAAAACATATTCAAAGCATACAGAGGGGTTATCCCACAGCAACCCAAGACCTTTCCAGTCAGATTTTTGGCTTCCTGCTAAAGCATAGGGCTTGAATCTATTTACAGATTAATAGGCTGTACCCATAATACTCGTGCCATAATTAGACTATTGGCTACATCTTGCCTGGTGATGTCTGTGTTGCCATGCAGTTGGCCATGTCCATTGGTGACATTCCACCCCAGTATCCAGCAAATTCCATTTTGGCATTATAAAAGCTAGTCAGCACATTGGGAAGGTCTATTTTATTCTCAGCCTTATATATCCATATTCTGTTATAATCTCTTCAGCAGTAGGCATTTACTATTTTGCTTCTTTATGCACCCACATTATCTGCAAGTACTTATTGATATATTGTTAAATAAATGGGATTTTTGATTTTGCAAAGAACACTCTTATGATGTATCTATCTTTCTCTCATATGAAGTAGTCTAGCTCTTCAGTCTTGACTTATACAGTTCCTGGTGAACTTTTACAGTTGAGTTATTTCTGCTCTTAGGACCTATTTTTAAGAAGGCACATTTGAATTGCTTGTCAGTTTGAAGGTTTGGTTTAATAATTTGATGTATGCTTATTTACTTAAATGAAAATCCATATAACCAGAGCATTCATTTTATTTGTTCTTCTACATTGCCTGGTTGTGAATTTGTGTTTCAGATTTTGGTTTAATCTTTATTTCCACATTTGTGGAAAGAAAACCCTGTGGACTCATCTCGCCTCACTTATCATTACAAAGCAATATGAAATAAATAATCTCCACTGTTGGAGGCTTGGATAATAGCTTAGATAGAGGGGTAATGACTTCATTGCACTGTGGATTAGGATTCACAGAGCTGGGATTCTTGTATGCTTAGGAAATTCATCTGCTTTCATGTGGATTTAAACAGGCTTTTGAAGATCGTTGGTGCAATTTTTATAAATATGGGAAATAGTAAATCGATGTTCTGTTGGTAGATCCTAGACAGAATTGTTATATCTTTTGTTTTACACTTCTATTTATTTTACTGAGTGTATGCACATGTACACACGTACATGTATTTGTGTACATGCATAAAACACAGAGTGCGTATGAGGTCAAAAACCAATTTTAGGGAGTCAATTCTCTCATTCCACTAAGTGGAACCCAAGGAGTTGATTCAGGTCATTAGGCCTCACAGCTTTCTGAGTCATCTCTGTAGCTACATGACTACTCTTGATATCCTAACAGCAGTCCAAAGGGGAATCTGCATAATCTTACACTTAAATCTGGTTTTCATGTATGGGAGGAGATGTGATCTCTGTCTTCTGATTGCCTTCTTCTTCCTCCCATAGTTCCCTTCTTTAGACTTATTTTCCTAAGTTGCAATTCTGCTTTTATATCATATATATTGTACTTTATTTTTAAAATGTATGTTTACTAGTCTAGATTTTGCACACAATGGATATTTGGCTTAATGAATCTGGCCTGTTAACCTAATGATCTCCAGTTCTATAATTCCATTAACTTCATGGCTGAAGGAAGCTCCATGGTGTATGCATTGCACACACATGTGCACACACCCATTGCATTTCCTTTCTTTCTTTATTGTTGGACATCTAGACTCGTGCTTATCTTGACTATTAAGCACAGTGTGGTAAGAAGCATCAGTATACATTGTCTCTTTGCAGTGCTAACTCTTCCTCCTCTAGTTAACGAGGAACAGCACAGTTGGATCTTATGAGAGTTTTAAGTGGTTTGAGAAGTTTGCACTCTAGTTTCCATAATGGCTGTACCAGTTCACATCTACCCCCAGTGTGTGAAGGTGGTTGTTTATATTCGTGCCAACATTTGCTGAACTTTTTGGAATTCCTCTTCAGAAAGCGTTCATCTGTGTCTTGAAGAGGTCTCCTTCTGTTAACCTCTGGCAGTTTCAACATTCCAGGTCCACATTAACTTTTAACATTGTAACCTATTTTGGGTTTATTTTTGTGCCTGGTTATGAATGGCTGTATTTTTTTTGTCTTCTAATCTGAATGTCCAGACTTCTGAGTACTGTTTGCTAATGATCTCCTTTCCAACAAAGGATGCTTTTGGAACCTTTGGCAAAATCAGGGGACTGAAGCTAGACAGAGTTACTTCTGGACTTTAGCCCTATTCCATTGGTTTATGTGTCTATTTGTATGTCAGTAGCGTGATGCTTTTGTTATTCTTGCTTTGTAAGTTCAATAGAAATCAGATATTATATTAAGTCTTGGGCTGTTCATAATCTTTAGAATTACTCTTGGTATTTGGAATCCTTTGTTTTCTCATATTAATTTCAGATTTTTTTCTTGTTGCTGAAGAATATGATTGGATTTTTGATGAGGATTGCACTGAATCTGTAAATATTTAAAGATAATTCAGTCATTTTCACCATATGAATTGTGCCAATCAGTGCAAATGGGAATTTTTTTCATCTTCCATAATTTCTCCTTTAGTGTTTAAAAATTATCTTTGTTGATGTCTTGCACCTACTTGATTAGATGTGTTCCTTTAAGAGCTATTTTTCTTCTTTATTTTTTTCTCAGGAAGTTTATTACTGGTATATACAATAGATGTTGCTTTTGTATATTGATTTTTGTATCTTGAAATATTGCAGAGAGGGTTTATTTGGGGGAGTACTAGGAGTCTTTTAAATATAGAATCATATTAAAGAAATATAGATAATTTGATTTCTTTGTCTTCTGTTTATAACTGTTGTATTTTGATCTCTTGCTTTATGCCCTGTCCAAGACTTTAAGTGTCATACAGATAATAGTGAGTAGCATGGACACCTTTTTCTTTCTCATGAATTTAGGGGAAGGGTTTTCTGTGACTTTGTCATTTTGGTATAATGCTGGTTTCAGGTTTCTCATGTGTTACCTTACCTTTCTTATGTTGAAATGTGATACTTGTATTTCTAGTTTCTTCATTTTTTTTTTATCGTGGAAACAGGTTATACCTTCTTCTGTGGTTTTTCTACACCCATTGAAATGATCATCTGATTTTGGTTTCTGGATTTGTTTATGTGGTGTGTGGCTTCAATTGATTGGCACATATTGAGCCATCTTTATCTTACCAGGATGAGACTAACATGAACATGACCAATGAACATTTTTTAAAATGCATTGGTGTATTTAGGTATAGCATTAGCCATATTATACAGAAAACTTGCATATGTGCTCATCAGAGAAATAATGTATAAGTTGCTCTTCTTGTTGAATGCCTGTCTGGTTTTGTTGGTCTCATAGAATGATTTTGGTGGGACTTCTTCCTTTTCTGTTTCATGGACTACTTTGAGAAGCATTGGTTTCCATGCTTCCTTGCATGTCTTTTAGAATACAGCAGTGAATCTGTATTTTTCCTTTAAATAGACCCTTTCTTACTGCTTCTTTGACTGATTCTTAAACATAGGTCTACTGGCTGGGCATACCCTCAGTAGTAGAGAGCTGTGGTGAATTGTTCTCTAAATGTCTTTGAGCCTTTTGTTCTCCCCACTGTGTCTGCTGTTGAAGGAGGCTGTGATTGTTGTGGGAGTTTTCATGCAGAGAGGTATATTGGCTGCCTTCTGGACATTTTGGAAAGCTGCTGGAGAAGCTTATTTTTCTACCAAGGTTTCATTATGAGGAGATGCAAAAGATTCAGACATCATTCAATTGGAATTCTACTTTAGCAATAATTTTTCATTTTAACTATATTATAGTATTTCATATCTTTTATTACTCCCCCCGTTCCATCTCAAAACACTTCCTGAGTTTAGCCCACCAATCCACTCCCTCACATCCCCTTTGCCCCCATATCACTACTCAATCCCTAGTTTATCCAGGAGATCTCTTCTACTTCCGCTTACCAAGTAAATTCATGCATCCTTCCTTGGGCCCTCTTTGTCATCTAGCCTCTCTGGGACTGTGGAGGATTATAGGTTGGTTATTTGTATTTTATACCTAATATCCACTTATTAGTGAGTACATACCATGTTTGTCTATCTCGGTCTGAGTTACATCACTAAGAAGAATATTTTTCTAGTTTCATCCATTTACCTACAAATTTCATCAGGTCATTGTTTTTTCACAGGTGAGTAATCCTTCATTGTGTAAATATACCACATTCTCCTTATCCATTATCTAGTTGAGGAGTATCTAGTTTGTTTCCAGTTCTGGCTATAATGAATAATGCTGCTGTGAACATAGCTAAGTAAGTATCCTTGTGATATGATTGAGCATTCATTGGGTTTTTGCTCAAGGTTGTTATAGATGAGTCTTGAGGTAGATTGATTCCTAATTTTCTGGGAAACTGCCATATTGATTTCCAAAGTGACTGTACAAATTTGTAGTTCCACCAGCAGTGGAGGAGTATTCTCCTTACTCCACATTCTTGCCAACATAAGCTGTCATTAGTGGTTTTGATCTTAGCCATTCTGACAGGAGTAATATGGTATCTAATAGTCATTTTGATTTGCATTTTTCCTGATGATTAAGGATGTTGAGCAACACTTTAAGTGTATTTTTGCCATTTCGGATTCTTCTGTTGAGAATTCTTTGTTTAGATTTGTACCCCATTTTTAAATTGGATTATTTTATATTTTGATGTCTTGTTTATTGAGTTTTTTTAAAATATATTTTGGAGATCATCCCTCTGTCAGATGTGGAGTTGGTGAAGATCTTTTCCCATTCTGTAGGCTTCTATTTTATTTTTTTTGACAGTGTTGTTTGCTTTACAGAAGCTTTTAGTTTGGGGAGGTCCCATTTATTAATTGTTGATCTCAGTGTCTCTGGTACAGGTTTTATATTCAGAAAGTAGTCTCTTGTGCCAATGTGTTCAAAACTACTTCCTACTTTCTCTTCTATCAGATTCAGTGTAATTGGATTCATGTTGAGGCCTTTTATTCACTAGGACTTTAGTATTTTTTGCAGGGTGATAGATATGGATCTATTTGCATTATTTGACATGCCATCATCCTGTTATACCAGCAACATTTGTTGAAGATGCTTTCTTTTTCTCACTGTATAATTTTGGCATCTTTGCCCAAAATCAGGAGTTCAGAGGTGTGTAGCTATTTGACAGGTTCTTTGATTTAATTCTATTGATCCATGTGTCTGTTTTTATGCCAATACAAGTTGTTTTTTATTGTTCTTAATACTGTAGCTCTATAGCAGAGCTTGAAGTCAGAGATGATGATATATCTAGAAGTTCCTTTATTGTACAGGATTGCATAACATGAGGGGCCTGCTCGTTGGGGTTTTTGTCCTGCCCCAGAGCTGGCAAGCCCCAACGAAAATCACACAGAGATCTCTAAAAGTTATAAAGCTGATTGGCCCATTAGCTCAGGCTACTTATTAGCTCTTGTAGCTTCTATTAACCTATTATTCTGATCTATTTTTGCCATATGGCTCAGTACCTTTTTCAGCTGGCAGGTCACAACCTGCTTCCACGGTGATCTGCGCAGGACTGGGAGGAATCAAATTCCTCCTTGGGTCTTAAGAGGACAAGAGTAACGTAGTAAAAATGAAGGACAGACCAAACCCCACCTATGCTTCCTGCCTGGCCAATCAGCGTTTATTTAAAACATGATTGACAGAATACAGACAATTCTCCTGCAGGATTGTTTTAGCTACCCTGGGTTTTTTGTTTTCCCATATGAAGTTGAGTATTGTTCTTTTGAGTTCTGTGAAGAATTGTGTTGGGATTTTGATAATGATTGCCTTGAATCTGTAGAGTGTCATATTTACTATGTTAATCCTACTTATTCATGGACATAGAAGACCTTTCCATTTTCTGACACCTTTTTCAATTTCTTTCTTCAAAGACTTAAAGTTTTTGTCATATAGGTCTTTCACTTGTTTGGTTAGAGTTACCCCAAGATATTCTATATTATTTGTGGCTATTGAAAAGGGGTGTTGTTTCTCTAATTTGTTTATCAACCTGTTTATCATTTCTATATAGGAGGGCTGATGATTTTTTTTTGACTTATTCTTGTGCACTGCCACATTAACAAAGGTGATTATCACCTGTAGATTTCCCTGGTAAAATTTTTGGGGTTACTTATGCATACAGTTACATCATCTGCAAATAGAGAAAGTTTGAGTTATTCCTTTCCAATTTGTATCCTCTTGGTCTCCTTTTGTTGCCTTATTACTCTAGGTAGAACTTTGAGTACTATATTGAATAGATATGGAAAGAGTGGACAGCCTTACTTTGTTCCTGATTTTAGTGGAATCACTTTGGGTTTCTTTCCATTTAATTTGATGTTTGCTGTTGGCTTGCTGTATATTGTTTTTATTATGTTTAGGTATGTTCCTTCTTTCCCTGACCTGTCCAAGATCTTAAGGTCTTGGGTACTGGATTTTGACAAAGGTTTTTACAGCATCCACTAAGATGATCGTGTGTTTTTTTTTCTTTCAGTTTGTTTATATGATGGATTACAGTGATAGAGCTTTATATGTTGAACCATCCCTGCATCTCTCAGTGTCTGCAAAATGTCTGTCCAAGACCTTCTATCTTTTAGAGTCTGTTGAAAAGTTGTGTGTAATTCTGATAGGTCTGCCCTTATATATTACTTATCATTTTTCCTTTGCAGCTGTTAAAAATCTTTCTTTATTCTGTATTTTTAGTGTTTTGATTATTATGTGGCCAGGAGACATTTTTCTCTGGTCCAGTTCATATGGTGTTCTGTAAGCTTCTTGTACCTTAATAAGCATGTCCTTCTTTAAGTTGAGAAAATTTTCTTCTGTGGTTTTGTTGAATATATTTTCTGTGCCTTTCAGTTGGAATTCTTCTCCTTCCTATACCTTATTATTCTTAGGTTTGGTCTTTTCATGGTGTCCCAGATTTCCTGGATGTTTTACATTAAACATTCTTGGATTTAATGTCTTCTTTAACCAATGAATCTATTTCCTCTATCATATCTTCAATGCCTGAGATTCTTTCTTCCATCTCTTGTATTCTACTGGAGATGCTTGCATCTGCAGTTCCTGATCTCTTGCCCAGATTTTACAATTCCAGAATTCCCTTGGTTTTCTTTATTGCCTCTACTTTAATTTTTGAGTTCTGAACTGTTGTCTCCACCTATTTGACTGTTATTTTTTCCTTGACTTTCTTTAAGGAATTTAGTAATTTCTTTCATTTTTTTGTTTGTACTTCCTTGATTTAAAGGAATTTTTCACTTCCCTTTTAAGAGCCTTTATCATGTTCATAAAGTTATTTTTAAAGTAATTTTCTTCTGATTCATCTACATTAGGATGTTCAGATCTTGCTGTTGCAAGACCACTGAATTCTGGCGGTATCATAGTCCCTTTGTATTGTTGAATATAGTCTTACATTGTTGTTTGCTCCTCTGTTCTTCCAACTGGTATGGGTGATGCTTGCTCCCACAGGGGCTGCTGTTCTTCCAATTGGTGTGAGTGGCACTTGTGTCTATAGAGTCTGCTGATGTTGCCAGAGAGAGATATCTTCAGGTAGGATGCTGGAACAGCTGTAGTTGGACAGTGGAGTGGGTCTTGTGGGCACATAGTCCAGTGGGTGGCCCTGGTGGTAGTGTAGTCTGCCTACAGGTCTCTTACCTGCTGGCCAGCTATTAGGGTCTGCACTAGCAGTGGTGTTCCACTAGAGTTGGGGGCAGCTCACAGCTGCTTTACTGGGGCTAAGATGGAAGGAGGAGGGGAACAAGATGTAGCCTGAGGTTTAGGGCCTAGAGATTGGGGCAGTTTAGCTGGGAGACCAATCTTTTACTTATTCTTCCAACTGATGTGGGTGGTGTTTGTGCTTATAGGGTCTGCTGATGTTGTGGGAGAGGGCTGTTCATAAGGAAGATGCTGGGGTAGGTGGGCTTGGGCTGCACAGTGGGGCTTGTGGGACCAGAGTCCAGTGGGTGGCAGTGGTGGTGCTGCAGTCTACCCACACACAGGCCTCACACCTTCTTGGCTGGCTGTGAGGGTCTCAGCAGTAAAATTCTAACTGTATTTAATTAGTTATTAATAAACTATCTTATGCGAATACGATGCAAAAGCCAATCAAAGGGGGATCTTGTAAAAGGTTCTATTAATCAGTTCTGCTTTGTTATGACCTGAGAAACAATCTTTAAATCTTTAAAGGAGGAATTTTGCTTTGACTCAGTTCATGGCTATTTGTTTCTCATTGCTCTTGTCCTATGATTGCCAAGAATAATATGGCGGGATCATGAGACAGAAGAGGCCTGCTCATACTATGCTAGTTTTAAAGAGAGAGTGAAGGGAAGAGGGAGAGCAGTGAATAGATACAGGGTGGAGGAAAGGAGGGAGGGAGGAAGGAATGAAGGGGAAAAGAGAGAGGAAGAGAGAGGAAGGGAGGGAGGGAGAGACTCCTAAAGTATTATCCCAGTTCCCATTCAAGGTACATCCTCAGAAATGTAACATCACCTTTCCAATTTTCTTATACTACTTGTATTAAAACCTCAGCCTTTTAGGCTGAAGTTGTAGGATTCACTGATATAAAATGATACTAGGTGGATCAGTATATCTGTTTCCTTCCTACACCTATCTCTCAGGATTGTATCAAACCTTGATAAACCTCTCAAACTGCCATGGCCATGCACTTCTGGAAGAGCACTGGTCTCAGGTTCAGTAACCTCCCTGCTGTGCTTTGAGTCGCTGTTCCTTTATTTAGTACCACCCACCTTACCCATTTTAGAACCACTGAGTCACGGATCCTTCATTTAGCACCACCTATTTTACCAGTGTTAGAATTACCATGGGTATTTCTTGAAGCCCTTTCTCAAAAGTTCAGCTGAGAGTCCTGGAGAACAGATTTTTAAAGCTCAGTCTTGGTCTTTAAGGTGCCCATGAGGGATGATTTGGTACTTTATGCAAAGAATAAATTCCTACATTTGTTTTCATTCTGTCTTGTTTTGGTAGTACTGATGCTATTCTGGCTATGGAAGGATGTTTCATTCAAATTTTATCTTAGGTTGAAATCAAAAGAATAAGGAGGAGGAGGAAGGAAAAATAAGGCGAAGGAAGGAGACTCTCTGTATGGGTAGGTCATTGTCATAGTCCTTTACTACTGCTCATTGACTCTACAAACACTAATATCTGTACTAGTCCCCCTGAAACCTCAATTTCAGTGAAATGTCTCTGAACAGGAGCCTTTTCTACCTCACTTCCTCAGTGACTGACCCGGGTCTAGTATCCATGCTTGTGAAAAACACTCTTGAAATTGCATTTTATAAAATTGTATCATCAAATTTCCCTGCTCTTAAGTTATCATCCTCTGTTTTGGAAATATGTATAAGTTATTAGGAAATAAGTTAAGTGGGAAATGTATACTCTGTGCTTTGGATAATAAATAACTTGGATATAAAACGTCCATGACTCCCACCAACTCTCCCAACTTTGATGGTAACAGACTGAATTATAGCAGAGAGATGACATTTTACAGACACCGAAGAGGTCAGAGATTAGTTTATAGCATGGCACTGTGCAGAGATATTTAAATCATCCCAGTCAAAGGCAGGAGCATGATTGAGAGTAAAAACAACACCAGATCTGAGGAAAGAAGGTCTTCTTGCTGGACAATATTCCTGAAAGTCTGGCAATTTTGGAATATGGTATATTTTTGAATATCTATCTACATAATCATCTAGTGTTGCTTGCCGTAGAACTATTGTAATTCAACAGATTAAGGTAAAGAATATATGAGTTTAACTGAAATTATCAGGAAAGCAAGAGAAAAGGGAAGAAAAGTAGAACATGAGATGGTATCTGATAGTAAGTTTAAAAATAACAATAGATTTAGGTTTCCCTGAGTTTGGTAATCTAATGACAATTAACTCCACATCCTGTCTCTCATACATTTTAGGTTTAGTCATCTTTTCTCCTTTCTTCCCTTTCCATAAGTTCTTTGTTGCAGAAAGACAGCCCAACATTGCCACTTTCAAGGATGTCTGGCATTTACAACAGCCTCTCACTTGCTTTGAAGGCAGTTAATGGGTTGCAGTATCCTCACCCATAAGGCTTTTCCACACTCAGGACATGGACTATTAGGGACTGTAGCAGCAAGTATGGGTGCTATAATTTGTGACCTTGATAAGAAAATCTGTATGTATGGGCAGGCTGATTGTTAATAAAGAAAATTACATGGGGCTAAAATCAAGGGAGGAATTGCACTTCACTCTTTGGGAAAATTAGTTATAATGAATTTAACTTTCTGATCTACTCTGTGTCCATCTGAACAAGAGAAAAAGAGAAAGTGTTAGAAACCTAATGGAGAGGTCAGCAGCGTGCAGATTTATGGCTGTGAAGTGAGTGCTTATGATTTATGAGATGCCTCTGAATCAGTTGGCAGATAAACTTTGAGCCACTTTGGTTTTTATAGCAATGGGATAGCAAGCAGAGACTGCAGGAGGTCCCAAACAGCCGAGGTGAGGAGTAGGGATGCCAGTTTATAATCTTATGTCCTCATTAGTATGTTCTGTGAGAGAGGTACCTGCCACTAATAGTGAATTTAGTTGAGAGCTTTTATTGCTCTTACACCAGAAGACTATGCTGTAAGAACTGCCCATTTCTTCTAATCTTCCATCCAGCTATGATAGTGTCACATAAGTGGAAATACTTTGGCAAGGACAGTAGCATGAGCAGTTCCGGATTTCCAGTGGTATTACAATGTCAGAACTGAAAGCGACTAGAAGCATCAGAGCATGAGGGAAAAGTGCTAAGCAGTGTACAGAGGAAGTGAAAATTAGCCTGGAGAAGCCTTGCTAGACCCCAGGTAAAGATAACATATGGCTTTAGTGAAGATGATACTGAGCAGATGAGAATTTGGAGGAGCATGCCTGAAGACAGTCCTTGCAGATACTTAGAGCCATTATTTCTTTGGATCCAAGAGCTTTCTGGATTGACAGTATTTTTTTTTTTTGAAATGAGGGATATTGAAGTGCATTGTGCTTGAATTTTTTTCTCAGTACAATATGAAAATTGGCTTGTGGTAGTGGGTGCTGGTTGTCATAAAGTATCCCAGGAGTTCCATGTTATTGCTAGAATAATATGTCCCTCATCAATTCTATTCACTTGACTTGCAGTAACTTATAGTGATTCTAGATCAGTTTGGATTGTATCTTGTTTGCAAGAAAAACATCACCTACAGCAAATTTTGATAGGAATTTCTCAATGCTTTTGATATGTTTGCTAGTGAATGGACAAAAGAAACAGTTACAAATTAATATTTTCAGATGTAATATTTTTTAAAGCATTAGTTTTTAATAGTCCAAAAATTCATTAGTACACATTGAAAAGGCATAAATTGAACAAAAATGTTTGGAAGGATGAGTCACTATAGCATCGCTCTGTTTCTGAGCATTTCAGAATAGATAGAATGCAGACTTAGCATTTTCTGGGGACCATTTGACATCTCAAGATATTGACATGAATGGCGATCCTTTCTGCATTGTAATTCAGGCAGCCAAGGAGGACATGGTAGAAAAACAGACGAGAAGGATTGTCTAACAGATGTAAAGATGGCAGTCCATCTGTGGTAAGGTCATCTTCATCTTCCTCAAATTCAAGACGAATCTAGTCATGAAATGATAAGCACTTATTAATTGTAATGTTAATAATTATCATTCTGTAGTGCTCTTAAGTGTTGAATAAAGATTTGGGAGAAAATTAGGAAAGGAAATCTTTAGTCCAAAATACGGATTTTCATGAGTCTAGAAGAGGCAGCTGTAGATCTGTTAGTTATCTGAAAACTAGACCCAAGATCCCCCACATATATTTTGGACATGCAGCTGGTCCTAGATGGAGTATGTCCCTACAAAAATAGATAGAAGTTGCTACTTGACTGTAGATGTGGGTTTGAGTGAAGGACAATAAATGAACTAGTGTTAGTTCTCCCAAGAATGACCTTGCCTATATCTTTGGTGTTGTCTTTGAGGTACCATTTGTGCATCTTAATTTTGCTAGTTCACCATTTTTTCTTCCTGCTTTCAGTCAAATCTACCCAGCAACTAATATCTGGAAACAAGGCCACAGAAATGATGAGGACTGTTCCTGGTGGTTAAGATGCAGACAGACCAGTGATGGTGTGAGATCTCCTGAAATCTCAAGAGACTTTCATTCTGTCCAGGAAGGGCATTGGCCAAATTACTGTGAGGAGAAATCCCTATCTCCTGAAAGCCCTAGCTGTGAGGTGCTGAGTGAAACGCTTTTGAGAAAGTTGGAGCTGCCAACAACCCCTCAGGCAGGAGGCTGTCTATGTCACTCTCCCAGGAGATATACTTCAAACATGTTTGTCTCTACCAGGGTTGCAGCTTTCACAAATGAGAAAAGGAAAGTAGTAAAAGACGGGATCTTACCAGGCTGAGTAATGACTTGACTTCCTTTAGTAGTTCTGCGAGTCTTGTTAATTTTGAAACTGTCTCTTTGATTTTAGAAATGAAAGCACCAACACCAGCAATTGACTCCAGATCAGCAATATCTGCTACTACATGACTCAGGGTGTTGTTCCAGACAGTCAACATACCTATGGTCTCTTTCAGGAGGACCTCAGACTAGGCAAAAACAATTGAGCAACACATTAAAATGCATGAAAAACTGCAGGTTGAATTGCATGTGATACCTAGTTCAGTGTTTGTCACTTGTGTTATGCACTGTTTTGAGGATCATTAGCGTCAGTGTTAGTACAGTGATTTGTCAGTGTCTAGACATGGAATAGATCTTAATAGATTTTCTCTTTCTTTGCTTTTTAAAGATAGTCCCTTCTTCACTTTCCCTTATGTTTACAGTTACTGATATGTGAAACAGATGTGCAGAGTGTGTATAGCCAATGTATAAAATCATTAAAGAGCACAAAATATATGTGCGGTGCATTAAATTTTATAGATTAAGGTTGGTTACATCAAAGAACAGGATGGGAGGGTGTCATAGTTACTATTAACAGGTTGCATAATGTGTCAGCCTTGCACCAGATGCCATATTTGCCTCCTGTGAAGAACATACAGTATTTCCCAAGATATAAAGCCCAAAGAGAAGGCAGCAACATCAGATGGGAATTGTAAGCTTTCCCCATGGATTGCTCCATTTCCTTCCTTTTTCCTGTAATGACCCACAACTTGATAGAACTGGGGCCCCTGCTTCAGTTGATTTGATGAGAAAATGACACCGAGGCATCACCTGTATCTCTTGGTCTTCTGTTGTGTTATCTGGAACAGGGAGGGAATAATTGTAGCATAGCAGGGGAATTTTGTCCTTGATCCCTGGACCTTTAGCATACTCTTTATCCTGGAAATGATGAGAACATTAGTGAATTGGAGAAGTGAGTCAATAAATCCATGAGTAGTACATTAATGCATTTGGTCTATGTTCACCTTTAAAGGATGAGCACTACATAAAAATAATTAAATTTAGGAATGAGGAAAATGATGCGTTGGTGTAGTTAGTGAATCAGATCAGTAATATCACTTTTTCAACTACCCTTGAAGCCTATTAACTTCTCTGATTTACCATTCTTTTGGTTTCTCATGCTTTCTAAAAAGTTGTTGTTTGAAAGAAAGAAAAAAAAACAGAACTACAAAACACTTGGTTTTTTAACGATGCTCTTTCCTGGAATATCATTGGCACAGTGAGTGTGTATCTGTGCTTGTGACCCTCAGCTTCCTGTTACTAGTTATCACTGAGTCTGTACACCTTGACCATAGAATTCCCTTAAAAATTCAAACTGTAACTTGATGATCATAATAGAACCAGTCATTGGAAATCTAATGCATAATATTTTCAGAAATATTATACAATAAGAAACTAAAATAAAAATAATATACTTAATGTTTCACATTATCAATATTTGTTGAAATTATACTTTGTTAAATATATTATTTAAAATACCTTTATTTGAATTTTTTAGTGAGCAAAATTGTAAAGATTAATGACCCACTAGGGTTCCTAACTAGTTGGAAGGCTGCCAGTCAAGATTGCAGAATTAAAAAATTTCTAGTGATTAAGTCGAACTATATGAATGTGTTTATTACACATGCGGGAGGCCTATGCTTCACGTTCCTTGTTTGATGTTCTTGTCTGTTGTTACCACCTTAACTGACTTGGAGCAAAGCCTCTTCATCCAGAAGGCAGAGCCTATTTACAGCTGTTAAAATGTTTCCTTCAAAATGGTAAACTCATGCTTTACAATGTCTCCCAAGTTTGGAGATTTCTGAGAAGCTATAATTATTGCTATTATCATTATTGATTTTCTCCTCCCAGCATTATTTCTCTAATTGTAACTCTTCTTAATTTTAGCCTTCCCCCACAAGCCATTGTGCCTTATTGGATATCTGCTGTGCACTAAGTGAAAAATGCTGATGGGGACTGGCACCCAGCACCCCCCAAAAAGAAGGCAGAGATTCTTTTCAGTCAAACATTATAGGGTTTTCCATCACAAGTGGAAAACTTTTAATTAAAAATAATTTAAAATATAGAAATTTCTTATAGAGAAAAAAATCACTTAAAGACTTCCCCCCTTAAACTTAAAGATTTCACCAAACTGTTCCATTCTTCTGGTTCTGTTTCAGTGGCAGAGGGTTTCTTGTGCCCATGAAGATGTGTTATATGATGTTTGGATCACATTGCTTCTTTGCTGAGCTGCAGTACCAGCCAGAGATTGTTGTGAAAGCTCCTCTTGGGAGAAGCCAACAGTAAGTGAGGTACTTACGAACTCATTGAGTATTTCCGAAGTGAGGCGCTTGGTGTTCTTAGACAGGACACGAGCTTGATTAAACAAGTACTCGAGCGTCAACTGGCATCGCCCATTTACTGCTTCACACATGGGCACACAAGCCGCATTCTCCCAC
>LOEQ01009646.1:83806-96848 GCA_001685075.1 Bramus lutescens
AAGGACATTGAGCCATCGATGGTTCTTGTATTCACATTTCAGAAGTGATTTTATTAACTGCAGTATCAACAGAAACCCGTAAAGTACAAGGAGTCCATGGTGGGAATGGTGTGGGGGTCTAGAGAAGGAATGTCAGCATATAAGTCATATGAAGAAGGATATGGGAAAGAAATATGAAGAAGAAAAAAATGGGAGTGGGGCTTTAATCAAAGTGGGAGAAAGACAATAAAGAAGATATGATAGTTTGAATACAACTGGCCCCCATAAACTCACATGGCGTGGCACTATTAGGAAATGTGGCCTTGTTGGAGTAGGTGTGGTGTTTTGGAGGAAGTGTGCAACTGTGTGGGCAGGCTCTGAGTTTTCCCACACTCAGGCTATATCCAGTGTGGACATGGACTTCTTCTGTTGCCTACCGATCAAGATGTAGAACTATCAGCTACTTCTCATGCACCATGTGTGCCTGCATACAGCTATGTCTCACAATGAAGATAATGGACTAAATCTCTGAAACATTCCAATTAAACTTTTCCTTTGTAAGAGTTGCCATGGTCATGCTGTCTCTTCCCAGCAATAGAAACCCTAAATAAGACAAAAGGAAAGTGGGAAGGATGGTAAATAACATTAAGATGTTAAAAAAGATATCAGGAATCATCTTAACTTACATATAATATATATAGGTCTTTTTACATGTATACATGTATAGATTAAATGGAGTTAAGCTTTTAGGGATGATAATGGTCATCCCAAGAGCCATTGAGTATGTAGTAAAAACCCAAGTTTCAGGCATGGGAAACATCCTTTTCTCATGTTGATCAGGGAAGCCCAACATTCTCCCAAAATGAAGGAGATTGATATTGTTCTTGGTTGTTTATCAGAAATGGAAAATAAGTTCATAGTGCCGAAGGTACATAATATTGAGAAGATTTGTGCTGAAACTGACCCAAAAGCTTTCTACATGAAAACCAGCTTTCCTACTACCTGAAGATGCTAGGAAAGCTGCCAAATGAGGAAAACCATCAGTAGCTTTACATAGCTGTGTGCCTATAAACCACAACTACCAGTGTGGCAATATCCTTCAAACCAGTACTCTGCTGTGAAGTAGCTTATTTTGTAGAGGATGGAAAGCATTACAGAAATCAATACTTAATCAAAATGCAGAGTACAGCTGGCCACATGCTGCACATCCCCAATTGCTACATCTACAACACAACACCCAAAGTTAAAGCTCAGGGAACATCATTGAAGAGAGAGTGGAAAGAATGTTTAGAGCCAGATAACCAGGATTTCTACTGCAAGACTATGTCTTCTATATATATGACATGGAAGTTATACCCATGAAAATTCAGCATCATGTCTGCTTAAAAAAATTACTGAACAATTCTAACATCAATTGATACCCCAGTTTGGCTGAAGAACAGACATCATATAGGGCTTCACCTCTAGATGAAGGGCTACCAAAATTTAATGACTACTGAGCAAGGTAGAATTAGTATCCTCAAGGAATGAGCCCCCTAATTTGTTATCCAATATTATATGGTCAGTACTAAAAACATACATACAAGCAACAATAAATGAATTTGGCAGGCTGTATTTACTTATTTATTAATTTATATATGCATATATGCAGCAATAATGTATGTATGTAAAAATAAGTAAAGAAAAAGAAACAATATATTTTATAGGGAATAGAGTAAGGTAAGGGATAAGGGAAGGTTTGCAGGGAGCAGAACGAAGAGGGGAATGATGTAATTATATTATAATTGAAAATAAAATTTAAAAAGAAGTGATTTCTTATATTCAATGGTACATTGAATCACTGTAAAATGTAAAGAATGTTGAGTGAGGTTTCTGTCCTGCCTGGTCCTGCAGCTATTTAGTCCCAAAGAAACACACAGAGGCTTACATTAATTATAAACTGTTTGGTTTATTAGCTCAGGTTTCTTATTAACTGTTTTATCTTACATTAACCCATAATTCTTGTCTGTGTTAGCCATGTGGCTTGGTACCTTTTATCAGTGAGGCATTCTCATCTTGCTTCCTCTGCATCTGGGTGATGACTGCAGCCTAAGTCTCTTCCCAGAATTCTCCTATTCTGGTTGCCTTGCCTACACTTCCTGCCTGGATACTGGCCAATCTGTATTTTATTAAACCAATACAAGCAACAAATCATTACAAGGTACAAGACCATTGTCCCACAACAAAAGAATCTTTTAAGGATTAGATCATTATTAACTGTCTCAGAAATAAACAAGAAGACTGGAAGCTTTTCATTCATTACGAACAATTTGGTGTCTCAGGATATTGACATAATCAGACACCTTTTGTGTGTCTCTGTTCAGGCAGACGAACAAGCTATGTAAACCAAAAAGTTGGATTCCTTCTTGGGATTGCTGTAGATATGGCTCTCCTGACCAGGCAGTGTAGGTCTCATTTTTCTTAAGTTCAGGATGAACCTAATCACAAAATAAGAGTCAACCAGTTATTATTTATATTAGTTAGTCTCATTTCTTTTAAATATTGAATATTTTGAGGAAAGGTAGGAATATAAATCTTAAGCCAAAAATATATTTTTCATGAATGTGTACCAGGGAGCTATAAGTCTGTTATTTATCTAAAAACTAGATAAAAGAACCATGCATATATTTTTTGTAGTGTAGTTAATCTCCAGTGAAGTATATCATCACAGGAGTAGACAGAATAGCTGCTCGGCTATTGATACGCTTTTGACCAAAGGACAATGGAGATTCTAGAATCAGTTTTCACGTGAGAAAATTTTCCATATTCTCAGTGCTACCTCTCATGTGCCATTTGTATTTTATTAGTTTTCTTAGGAGACAATTTCTCTTTTCTTTCCTCAACAATATCTATTCTCCGTGAATCATGGATATGATTCATCATTTCATGGACACAAAAATGATGGAGGCCTAAAATACTTTTAGTTTAGGGATGATTTGTGTGAGAAGATGTGCTGAAATGGTCGACATATTTTACTTTGCCCAGGAATGACACTGTCCAAATTGCTTTCTGAAATAATTAACATTAATTGGTGTCCCTGTGTTGTGGGGTACTAAAGAAAGTACTTTTGAGAAGTTTGAAGTGCCACATACCCTTTAGTCCCAAGACTGTCTATGCTATCACCAGACTAAATTTCCCTGTGGCAGATGAAGAATTAGTCTAAAGTTCAGTTTTCATTACAGATGTTACAGTTTTCATGAATAATGACTGAAAGCAAGAGAGTTTTATGAGATTACTCACTTGGCTGAGTATAGTCTTAATGCCCTGCAGAGTTATTGTGAGTGTTTTGATTTTCCTATCAATCAAGGCAACTTTTGATATGGTAGCACGTGGAGTTCCATCAAGATCAGCCATATTGATTTGTACATGGTACAGAAGGTTTTTCCAGGCAGCCAGCATTCTGGTGGTCACATTCAGAAGGGTCACAGGCTAAGAAAAAAACCAATCGAGCATCACATAAGGGTACCACTGTAGGTTGAATTGCATGTGGTAAGAATACTAATGTAGTCTTTATATCTTGTGATGTTTTTGATAATTAATTGAAGCAATATTGATACAGTGCTTTGGGAATTCTATAGTCATGGAGTGGCTCTCGGCACCTCTCTCCCTTTACTTTTTCTTATGTTTTACGATTGCTGTTGTACATAGCAGATATACAGAATGAAGGTTCCAGTAAATCATTAAGAATAGGTTATAGGTGTGCCATGTGGACAAATATGATGATAGTTATTTTAAGTCATGTTGAGATTGGTTCTGGGCAGGTCATTAGATAAGCAGACTTCATTAAAAACACAGTGGGACTGCCTGCCTAGTTATGATAGGCCATATTTGTAACCCATGAAGTATGAATAGGATGTTACTGGGCCCTAGGTAATGGTGTCAGATAAGAGTGAAGAAATAGACAGAAGAGCAGAAATATAGCAAGGAACGTTTCCAAATCAAAAAGAGTTGATGCCGTGGTCAATAGCATACAATTTTTCCGCAAATATGCATTTTAAAAATCGTAAAAAATTGCAGCTCTTCTTTCTTTTCTTAAGCCCACATGTGAGAGTAAATTTAATCATGAAACTTCAAATCAGTTCATAGTCTCTTACATAATTATAGGTTCAATGCCAATGCTAAGGCTGTGATTCAAATAGGGACAATTCCATGAGCAATTCATGGATGCATTAAAGTTACCCTCAGTTTTATTTTGCATGCACTTTAGCATGTATGTAGTATGCTCATCCTTTCTTCACATTCCTGAAGGTGTGGTTACCATGACTAAGTGGTGCCTGTTTCCGGGTAGCTGAGCATGGACTCACCTCCATTCTTTGCGCTTTCCTTTTGCTGTTTGGGATGCAGTGGGATGCAGTGTGGCAGGTCATAGTGGGCTTGTTCTGGAACTTCTGGCCTGGGTCATACTGTGCATCCTGGAAAGGATGAAAAAAAAATCACTTAGTTGGAGCTTTGGAATGGAGTAAATGAATTTATGGGCAGAGTGGCAATTATTAATGCAGTTTCTGTGTTTGCTAAAAACATTTATTTTATTAGTTTTTGGCGAATTTCAACTATGAGTACTGTATTTACATAATTTCCACTTCTACCCCCCCCGCAAATCTTCCTATATCCTCATTCCCTCTCACCTTCCTTCTCTTCTTTGTTATTGTTACACAGGTAAGGAACAAATATACATGCGTGTACATAAGTAAGATCCGCTAAGCCATTTTAATGTTGCTCATATGTACGTGCATTTGTGAATAACCAGTTGGGATTGGACAGTGTCTGAAGGGGCTTCTCCTCGAAGAATACTTGTTCCCCTCTATTTAAAGCCATTATTTGCTTGTAATTCTTTCTGTAGGGGTGGGCCTTGTGAAACTTCCTTTACCAATGTTGGGATATGAGGAGTACATTAAATTTCAAATTAAGAAATTAAAGAGACCTGTGGTATATTTACTTCCTTCTATTGGAGATGTAACCTGATTTAATTTTCACATCTACCCCATTAACTTCCCATGGCTTCACAACTTTACAGCTCTGATTTCTCACTTGCCTAAAAGTTGCTATTTGCAAAGGAAGCACTAAAACTCCAAATCTACAAACACTATATTTTAATGATTATTTTTCTATAGGGTTACAGCCCAATGCCCAGTACATATATGTCTTCAATCTCCTGATTCCTGATGGAGCACACTGACACATTTTCTTTAATTGCACATTATATAATTATATATTTTTTCTATTAGCACTGGAGCTATATACCATGAACATATTAAATTTAATTAATATTTAAATAGTATATGATCCTATATATTTTACTATGTTTATTATTTAAATTTGGTAATCAGCAAAATTATGAATGTTTTTTGAGTTGTTACAGATGTTAACATGAAAGCTTGCCAATCAGGAAATGGAGAATGAAAAAAATAAAACAGGATTGCAGAGGATATTGCAGAGGACAGTATTAATAAATGTTTATTGTGCACATGGTAGTCTTGTGCTCATAGCCGTTGATGTTGAAGCCCTCATCTATTTTTGCCTCCTGGGTGGACTTAGAGCAGATAAGATCCAGCCTTTAAAGTACATGCATCAGGAAGAGAAAGCCTGTTTATGGTTCTAACCCAGCTTTCATTTTGTAAACTCATGTTCTCAGATTCTTTAAACAATGACTCCCAGATTTGGGGGCTTTGAAAAGCTATTTGCTATTACTATTATTATTGCATTGTCTCCCTCCTGACATTGTTTCAGTCATTTTAATTTTTTCCAGTTCAAGGGATTCTTCCAATTTGATTCTCCTTTATTGTATATCTGCAGTATGCTAAGTGAAGAATGCCAGTGGAGACTTTGCAGAGCACCTAAGAACAGAAAATCTGAGCTCCCTTTCAGCCATCCCTTTTTTGGCTTCATGCCAAAAGTCGAAATTTAAAAAAAGATACATTACAGAAAAATCTTTTAAAAATGCTTCCAAAGTATTTTAAAATACTTTCAATTTTCTCCCCAAATTCAGTGATTTTATGAAGCTCTCATCCCCCCCATATTTTAGTGACTGCTGCTTTGTTGTGTGTTATTTGAATTTTGTTTCATGTTTTCTCATTTAAACTTTTGTTTATCCCATTTACTGACATTGGAACCTTTTTATGAGAGAGTCTAAAGTAAGTGAAGGACTTACAAATTCATTTAATGTTTCCAAAGAGAGGCGACTGATGGTCTCAGATGTGGTGCTTGTCCTGTTAAACATATAGCGGAGGATCTTCTGACAGCCGTCTTCTTTCATGAGACACCTGGGTACAGAAGCCACATTCTCCCACATGACCACCACCACCAGCAGCAGCAATAGGGCCCCTGCAATAAGAAATGAAATCACAGAGACAATCTGTTCATGTGAAGTCACAAGAGTCATCCTGTGTAGTTAAGCCTTTTATAGTCCCAGTGTCCTCTTTTGAACAGTGTGCTATATTTGAATTGGAATGAGGAAAAGATTCATCTTCCACTATGGAAATTTGTCAACAATTGGCCCTAGATGACAGGATAAGAGAGGTTCTAGGACATCTCCTGTAACAACACCCAACTTTAAAACTTGTGACAATGATATATGCTGGGGTCATTATCAATGTGCTTTTGACAGACGTGGACCTATAAAAATCAGTAGTTTGTTATTTTAAGAGGAAAGAAAAATCAACTGCTGCTATAAAAAGGAGCTTTCAACTTCAACGATGCTACAGGAAAGTGTTTTCCTATATTGAAGTGTGAGTCTTGGGCTGGGGGTTGTCTTCAAGGTTAAAGTGCTTGCCACGAAAGCATGAAGGCAGAAATTTAAATTACCAGATTCTAATTGAGTGCCTGAACTGTGTAGTATTCCAGTTAGCCTATAGTTGTACCTCCATGAGTGAGGACTTGAAATGCACAGCCCAAGCTTGCTAACATGACTAGTCATAATGGTAATCTTCACATTTCATTGAGAGATTCTGCCTCTATGACTAAGATCAAAGAACCATGGAGAGTGATTCTCTCTATTGAAACCTTCATTCTTTGTGGCATGCACACACAACAACGAATACCTTAAAATGCACATACTACACATATCCTTGAAAATAAAAAGATGAAACAAATTACAAGCCTTCAGGAACTAAATTTTACAGAGACTTTTATAAATGTAGCTTGGAGTATTCAAGATTAAACTAAAGAATTACTAAAAGATTTATGTGTTGGAAATACCTACTCGGAAGTAGCCAAATAATTAAATATATCACAAGTTATGTAGTGTATAAGTTAACTAAACAATATATAAGCTTAATAATATTTTTAGAATTCACAGTATCTTTAATTTTTCAAAGACATGTTGCTCTTTCCTGAGTTTGACACTTGATGAACGCGCGCGCGCACACACACACACACACACACACACTTTTTCACATTTCTTAAAATGTATCCCATAATTGTCATTAATTCATTTTCTTGAAAAATTATCAAGAATGTAAAGGCTAATAGCTAGCAACTATAGCACGTATTTTTATTTACAAATTAATTAGGATTGAGCAAAATTCTCAAAGCCCAGTAAGACACACATCTGTGAGCACTATCTGCTTTAGCTGAGTACTAGAGGCTTCTTTAGGGTGGCTCAAGCCTGGCAGTTCATGGTACCTTGGAACCTGGAAGTGTCAACTGCGTGATTGTGACAAATTAGAAGCCTAAGCACCAGAGGTCCTCATTCCAGCCTCAGTTTTCAATTTCAGCAGCACAGCAACTTTTAGGTAGATCCTTCCTTGTTCTGGAGCTGTCCTGTGCATCGGAGGCTGTGCACATCTCTCTAATTTCTACACACTAGAAGTCAGTAACCCTCTCACCTTTTCTCCTCACTTCAATCAAGAAAACACGCTCTACAGCTGTAGTTTAAAGGTTACCGTTCTTAAGAACCACATATCTAAATATTCTGCACAATTTTCTTATTCAGCAATGATCAGAATATGGGAAGAACTTCATAAGAGCAAAGAAAGTATTCTATATGATGCTGGACGGTGGTGACGCACGTCTTTAATCCCAGCACTCGGGAGGCAGAGGCAGGTGGATTTCTGTGAGTTTGAGGTCAGTCTGGTCTACAAGAGCTAGTTCCAGGACTTGCTCCAAAGCTACAGAGAAACCCTGTCTCAAAAAATCAAAACAAATGTTCTATAGGAGTGACTATGAATACGATTGTAAAATGATGAATCCGTTAGGCTTTGGGGACCATAAGCAAGAGTACTTACAGGAGTGTGGTTGGATCAAAGACAGACGCATCTCTGAGAAATCCCACCGCAGTCTGAGTGCCAACTGAAGACGGCTGCCTCACTAGAATCCTGCCTTCAGTTAATTTTCTGCCACTTATATAGTCCACCAGACAACCCCCAAAGCTATGCAGAGACGGCCTGTAGGAGGAAAGAAGATAGGTCTATAACTGTATCTACCTCCTGATGTCTGATGTTTATGTCATAGCCAGAGGAATGCAGTAATTCCTAAAACTTCAGTCTTTCCCTTGGGCTTTTATGTTCCTCTGTCAACTCTTTGCAAAAGTCCTTGAACCATGAAAGGGTTGCATATTTTAAAATTCTTTTATGACCACCAGGAAACCACAGTAACAGTCTTACTCTTGGCACTTTAATTGATATGAATTGTTGCCACCAACCACCAAGCATTATAGAGTTTATCTTTGCTATGTAGGCTGATAACAGCTATCTATTTTGAGAAGAGTGGTAGGTACACCAAATCTACTTACAAAAAGGACAATAAAAATCTTGCTCCTGAGCCTAGGGCTAACCCAGTCACAGGTTTTTGGCTTGCCTAACAATATGAAATATTGCTTCCCTATGTCAAGTAAGGTTGAATTATGGCACAAGGTTGTTGGTTGTAGCAATACCTATTGTGCCTTGGAGTGGTAGTTACATCTTGTCTGCTTTTGCAATTGTGTGAACAAGGGGCTGATCAGTTCATCTATTGGCACTGAACCCTAGTGTCCAATGTCCTATACTTAGCAGGATCAAGTTTCCTACATTAGCATTTATAAATCATGTCTAGCCCACTTTCTCTATATTCTGAAACCAGCGCAGGGCATATAAACATCCATCAATAGATTCGTAACATTTGGCTCATGTATACCCATTGGTAGTACATGGATTCTGTGGACAGCCTCATGAACCTCCCTGATAAAACTCTGAGGGAAATGACCACTCTGTCACTGGAATTATTAAGAACTTTATGGCTTTTACAGATAATTTCACACCAAGAACAGCATCTGCTTACACATTCTTAATTATCAAAACTCAATCTTCTGGTTAGTTTTCCAAATATGTAAGAAATAACAGTTTATTGTTGTACAGTGCAAACTTTTACAGAGGGCCAACTGATCTCTGAAGGTTTGCTGTTGCCTTAGCCAAGAATATGAAGTTCTTATTAGGATCTAGCATCTAAGAGAGAAAAAGGTAAAACAACAGAAAGGATGTCTGTAAAGTCATAAGGAATCACATGATTAACCATTGACTTAACCAAAAAAAAACCTATAGTGCAGGTAAGTTGGTTTATAAATATACATAAACAGTTTAATTAAAATTTCCTCACTGGGCTGACAATTCTCCCTCCAAGTGCCAAAGGCCAACTAACAAAAACAAATTTTCCTTAAAGATGCCACAATGGAACCTAATATCGTGTATGTTAATTCAATTTTTATTTTTTATTTTATTTTTTCAAAACAATCTTTTTTATTTTACGTACTAAACCCAGTTTCCCCTCTCTCTCCTCCTCCTGCTTCCCCACCTTGTCCCACCCCAACCCCCCACCTATTTCTCAGACAAGGTGAGGCCTTTCATGGGGAGTCAACAAAGTCTGTCACATCACATTGAGGAAGAACCAAGGCCCTCCCACTGTTTCTGGGCTGAGCAAGATATCTCTGCACAGGAAATGGGCAGCGAAAAGCCAGTTCATGTATTAGGGATACATACCGGTCCCATTGCTGTTGGCCCACAAACTGCACAAGTCACACACCTGTCACCTACATTCAGAGGGTCTAGTTCCATCCTACAGAGGTTCCCCAGCTGTCAGTACAGTGTCAGTTAGCTCTCACTAGCTCAAGTCAGCTGTTTCTGTGGTTTCCCTATCATGGTCTTGACCCCTTTGCTCATATTATTGCTCCTCCCTCTCTTTTACTGGGCTCTGGGGCTCTACACAGTGCTTAGCTGTGGATCTCTGCATCTGCTTCCATGTTACTGAATGAAGGCTCTATGATGACAATTAAGGTAGTCATCAATCTGATTTCAGGGGAAGGTCAGTCCAGGTACCCACTTCCGTATTGCTTAGAGTCTTGGCTAGGATTATCCTTGTGAATTCCTGGGAATTTCTCAAGTGCCAGGTTTCTCACAAACCCCATAATGGCTCCCTCAATCAAGATAGTGCCTTTCTTGTTCTCCCTCTCTATCCTTCCACCAACTTGACCATCCCATTTCCTCATGTTCTCTCCTCCCCTTCTTCCCTTCACCCTTCCTCTTTACCCAGAAGCTCCCAATTTGTTCAAGAGATCTTGTCTATTTCCCTTTCCCAGGGAATCCATGTGTGTCTCTCTTAGGGTCCTCCTTGTCATCTAGATTTTCTTGGGTGGTGGACTGTAGGCTGGTTATCTTTTGATTTATGTCTAATATTTACTTATAAGTGAGTATATGCTGTGTTTGTTTTTCTGGGTCTGGGTTACCTCACTCAAGGAATTTTTTTTTTTAGTTCTATCCATTTACCTGCAAATTTCAATATGCCATTGTTTTTGTACCACTAAGTAGTACTCCATTGTGTAAATGTACGACTTGTTCTTTATCTATTCTTTGGTTGAGGGTCATCTAGGTGGTTTTCAGGTTCTGGCTATTACTAATAATGCTGCTATGGACATAGATGAACAAATGTTTTTGCGGTAGAATGTGCATCCTTTGGGTATATGTCCAAGAGTGGTATTGCTGGGTCTTGTGGTTCGTTGATTCTCAATTTTCTCCCGAAACTGAGAAGCTTCTGTAAAGCGAAGGGCATGGTCAGCAAAACAAAACAGTAGCCCACAGAATAGGAAACGATCTTCACTAACCCCACATCTAAAAGATGGCTAATCTCCAAAGAACGCAAAGAACTCAAGAAACTAGATATCAAAATATCAAATAATCCAGTTATAAATTGTATATAGATCTAAACAGAGAATTCTCCACAAAGGAATGTTAAATAGCTGAAAGACACTTAAGCAGTTGATCAATATCCTTAGCTATCTGTGAAATGCAAAGCAGAACAATTCTGAGATGAGATCTTAACATGTGTCAGAATAGCTAAGCACTGATGACAGCTTATCTTGGAGAGGATGTGGAGTAAGGGGAACAGTCCTCCATTGCTAGTGGGAGAGACAACTTGTACATCTGATTTGGAAATTAGTATTTTAATTTTTAATTAAAATAATAACTAAGAAGAAATATATTACACTTTAGAGTGGGAAGAAGCAGATGAAACAAGAAAGTGGTTAGCAATGGAATTGTTCCTAAGTCATTAAAGAAAGACCTTAATATTGCAAAGCACCCATAGGCTTTGGTTCTGTCAGATTTCTTTTACATTATGTTACATGTGGTTTTACATAAAATTTTATTCATTTAAAGTGTCATTAGTAACTAAATTTCCACTAAGGATGAGCATATCACTATGACAATGATCCATAAAGCACGTTGGACTCTATAGAATGTATCTGTACTTAGATCAATGATGGATTTTAATTAGCCAAAGCCAGGGTTTTCCTGCCTTCCATATTGACATGTGTTAATCCATTTCTTACTTAAGAAGTTCATACATGAGTGATATTTACATGATATTTACATAGTCCCTTTTATCTTCCTTCAATTTCTTTATGTTCTTTCCATTTCTTCTCAAATTTATGCCCTCTAAGTCTTTAATTATGGCAAGACTCAATGCCAAAGTGCAATTCATGTATTCTGTTGGGTCAAAATTGGCCCAATTAAATTAAATGTAAAATCATACCTTTTCTCTCAATTACCATTGAAGCCATATACTTTGGCCTAGCTACATTCATCAAAAATTAATAACATAATCATGTTGGTTGTTAAGAGTTAAAAATATTTGGTATAATTAAATGGTACTCTTATATTGGTCGCAGCCAACAGTTTCCTGGTTAGACTGGTAGCCCACTCAGCAGGTGGGAAACCATGCCCTGTATTAGAAATGTGTCTAACTACCAGGGACTAGTGAGGTCATGGATTTTAGAAGAGAATCTACTACTACCATGTTGATAGACCAGGTTAATTTGTAACTCCAAAGAACATTCTAAGCATTATCCTTATACCCACAGATCTATAATTTTGATCAAAGAAGCATAGTCTTTTTTGCATAGGTGTCTATATTTGTCAGTCTTCTNGGAAGGGGCAGCAAACACTGTATAACTAAAAAACAATAAAGAAAGAAAAATATAATTTCTTAAGTATGTATTATTTAATCTATTTAGAACTTCAAGTTAACAGTCAAAAATTGTAAAAGCTTAATGGACTACTTAGGATAGTGAAAAGTTCTAAGATGCCCAGCCAACGATGGGGACTAAAGGGAAGTGTAGTGATTAAAGATGAGAATAGAAATAATTTTTATTAAAATACTGTGACTCTGTGTTCACATTCATAGACGCACTGAATTTCTCGGTTACCGTTGCCCCGGAGGCTTATAGCACACAATAAAGAAGCTATAATCTACATTTCCTGGGAAGATTGGGCTTACTCACAGCTCTGAACTAGGAATGCTTGGTTGTAAAACCATGGACCTAGAACCTAATTTTTAGCTTCTGACCTCAAGTTCTTAAATATGAACCTCATATATGCGGTTTTTGTAAAACCGTCATCAACATCATCATCATCATCATCATTAGTTACTATCATTGTTACCCCTTGCTGCCAATGTTTCTTTCATTTTAATTATTTTCTTTTTTTGAGTAATTTCTTTTCTTTTTTTTAAAAAAACCAACTATCTTTCTTCATTATACATACCAATCCAAGTTCTTACTCCC
>LOEQ01009646.1:127132-139241 GCA_001685075.1 Bramus lutescens
TGGATGCACAGCTCCCTAGGCCTGGATATAGGGGGGAGGGCCTTGGACTTCCCACAGAGCAGGGTTCCCTCCCCTCTCTCATGCAGGGTGGGAGAGGGAGGAAGTGGTGTGGGGGAGCAGGAGGGGATTGGGAGGAGAGAAGGAAGTGTAAATAATTGAATGGAAAAATTAAAAAAAAAAGAGAAAAGTTTTATTTTGGCTCACGATTTCAAGGGATGCATTCTATACTTTAAAATGTTGGTTTGGGCCCACATTACACAGTATGTTATGGTGAGAGAAGATAGTAGAGAAGGCCTCTTCACATCATTGCAATCATAACTGTGGTGGGGATCAGGGAGACTGTAGTCTAGTGTCCCTTTTAGGACACACATTGGGTTTACCCACTATGGTTTCTGCTACCTCAGTATAATGCCACAGACTGGGGATAAAGACATCAGAACTTGATATCTGTAGGTATTTCAGATTCAAAATATAACAAATGAAATTGTACTCTTTTAGAAACTGGACAGTAAGTGAGTAGGAACAGAGGTTGTTTTGTTTAGGGCTGGCTTTGTCAAGGCGATAGATACATTTCAATTATGTTACCTTCTACTGTTATTTAAAATATATATTGTATTAAAAACAGAAGGGGACAAGTGACATGACTGGTTACTGTTGGAAATTATCAGTTATTTTACTCTGGCATATTATACAATTAAGTAGCAGCATTTAACTTTATTCATTTTAAAATTTACTTAATAAGAACTTTTAAAAGTCATTTGACATACAAAGTGAATGATATATATGAAAACCAAGTTCTTGTGCAACTGGTTATAAATATAATTGTCCTCACCCTCTCTCACCATCATTTTCACCCACATATCCTCATTTCCAAAGCCTCCTTGACACTTCCATTTGCACATTCCCTCATTGAGCCATGGCCTGTTGATATGCCCATGGGTTTCACGTCTTTGGATTCATTCCTAATTGGAGACTCACTGGATACTTTATTTTAGAGTATTAGGAAGGTATTTCAGCTTGTTTCTGGAAGAGAGACCATTCCAGAAAGTATAACTTCGGTTGTAGTAGAGACCCTAAGGTACTAGAGATGCTAGGACAATGGAAAGTCTACAATGTCCAGAGACAGGTGTGGAGTGGAGCTGGGCTGAACCTAGTGTACTATGAATGCCAGAGCTGGAGAAGTGAGCCTACCCAAGCCCTTTGAAGCCCATGAGTGAATCCCAAATGCTAGACACTAAGATATAAAATATGGATTTTTATGACTTATTTCTCATTTGGAATAAGAAAGTATTTAATATGATTTTTTAAAAGTTTTATAGGCACCCACAGTTAAGATTTTGACATTTTAAAGAGACACTGAACTTTTAAAATCCTAGCATTTTTTTTTTGAAAACTATTGGACCTCAGGAAATGGATAGCGTTTTATTTTATGGTTTTAGAATGAGATCATAGGGACAAAGACAGGAATGATTATGGCTTAACAACAATGTGTTTGTGTGTCAGGTTGAAAAAGAGTGACTTGTGTTGGTAAGTTTTTGTAAATTTGATATAACTTAGAGCCACCTGGGAAGAAGGAGCCTTGATTGAAAAAAAAATGCCTCAATCAAATTAGCCTGTGGCTGTGTCTATGAAGAGTCGTCTTGATTGATGCCTGATGTGGTGCAGCTCAGCCCACTGTCAGTGGCACCCTCCCTAAGCAGGAAGACCTAGGCTACATAGAGGACTCTCTGAGCACAAGCCGGACAGAGAGCCAGTAAGTTGCAATCTTCTGGGGCCCAACTTCAGTTCTGCCTCTGGGTTCCTGCTTTGAGTTCCCTCCCCGACTTCTCCCAATGATAGATTGATCCCTAGACTGTGAGGTGAAATAAACCTCAAGTTGCTGTGGTCTGAATGTTTTTTTTTTATCACAACAGAAAAGCAAGCTAGAACAAATGCCAAAACTTTTTCAGCAGGGGTCTCCACATTAATTGGATATAACGTATACAACAAAAAAAATAACTTCTGCTTAAAAGTGACAATTCATCACTTAGTAATTAATGTAATATACGCATCATTTTATTTATTGAAGGTATATAACATACTAATATTGTAAAAATATTCTAGATTAATCCATAGGCAGGCTGCTTTCTTCTTTTCTATGCCGGTACATGGTTGGGAATTAAAACTCTTATGTCAAAATCATAACCACTATGCAATTCTGGAAAAATTTTGTTCTCACATTTGGTCACCTTCCTTGTCAACTTTGAGCTGCATTATTTATGCATTTAGTATCACCCATTTAACTAGCTTTAAGAAAGTAATTTGCATATTTATGGAAACATCCCCCCAAATTTAGCTGAAACTCCTGGAAACAGCTTTCCTTACCTCACATTCGTTCCTTGTGTTGCCTGTGATCGGTCATTTGTTGTTTTGTTTAAATAATCCAAATGTTCAATTTCTAGGTTTGGTTTCCTTGTGCTTGGGCATTACTGCTGTTATTCTGAGTATAGAAGGATAATATGTTCAAAAGTAATTTTAGTTTCACATGCCTAGAAAAAGAGTAATTGGGGACTCACTGTGTTTGGGAAGGATGCAATTATTATATTTTTCTGAAATACCTATTCTAGCTACTTCTCACTGGTGACTGTTGTAAATCTTTCCAGAAAACTACTGAATTCAGCTAAATGGTGAATTAAGTAGAGGACTTTTGCTATTTCCCCATCAGTGATTTATCAGAAATCTCAAACTCATCTTGATATAACTACTGTGCAACAAATATTTCCTAAAATTGAATTTGTATTATCCTCAGATATCCTCCTTGATAAATTTTCCTTCCATGTGTGGAAAAGTTCTTAAATGAAGAGAAATAAAATTGTATGCTCTCAACAACCAGTAACTAAGATATGTTTATAAATTTTCCAACATCTCATAGTCTGAAGGCAAACATCCAACTTTTATCAGAAAAAGGCAAGATTCTGCATTCATAGGACAGACAATAGAGGGACTGATAGATTAGTTGGAGGTCTATTGTTCTGTTATATTCTAAAGTATTTAGAATATCACAGCTAGAGACCGGAGCAAGATTGAGATTTTGAAACAACTGTGGGTATAAAGGAAGAAGCTGTTATTGCAAATCAATGTTTCAGTGCACTCTGGCAATGTTTGAATGTCACTGAGAATTTCCTTCACTATTGCTGTGCAGGATGCTCCACTCTCGCTTGCTTTTCAGCTACGGCAATCCAACAGATGAAGTAAAGAATTCTTTATTGAAATTGAAAGCATCAGGGAAGTAAGAGAAAAGTGATGTGCAAGGAGAACTTAGGTTACCAATTGATATAAGGGAATAAATTGAAGATAGACTTTGGCTTGCCCTGAGTTTGAATGCCTAATGGCAATTATCCTTCACATCCTGACATTCACTTGTTTTTAATTTCAAAGTCTTTCTTCCTCCGTTCATTGCCCTTCACACCTTCATTGCAAAGAAAGTGTAGCAATGACTGATTTTTTTTTAAGGATTTCCCACAGGGAAATGATCAATCATGTTAGTATGCTTGGCAGCGGTTGACAAGTTGAACTACCCTCAACCACCACATTTCTTCAAATGGAATACATGAAATATTAGGAGTTATGAGAGCAAAAAGGTGTGTTATAATTAACTATCTCATAGAGAATGCAAGTGTGAATGAACAACTTGATTGTTAAGAGAGAAAATCATCTTGGGTTGAAAAAGAGGAGGAATGACATTTAACTTTTCAGGTGAATGTCAGCTAACGAATTTGACTTTTAGATCCATTGTGGATTTATGTGGTCAGGAGAAGAAGATAAATAGTTGAAGTCAGCTATGTTTCAGAGTTATTTCTGTAAAGTGGTCATGACTAACGAGATTTCTCTGTATCAGTTGAGCTACTCCATGTCGTGGGATATTTTGATTATACTCTGTCACTCCTGAGACTGTCAATAAAGTGTACCCTGAATCACAGGCTGAAGCTAGCTACTAACTGACCAGAATTATCCATAGAGGTTTTGCAGG
This sequence comes from Bramus lutescens, assembly GCA_001685075.1. Lineage (NCBI taxonomy): Eukaryota > Metazoa > Chordata > Mammalia > Rodentia > Cricetidae > Bramus > Bramus lutescens. Next base: position 131,142 of record LOEQ01009646.1, read on the forward strand.
ACCCAGAATGTATAGAAAGACACGGGAAGTAATAGGGAGGGATTTTTGGATAGAAGGAGAGAGAGAGAGAGAGAGAGAGAGAGAGAGAGAGAGAGAGAGAGNAGAGAGAGAGAGGAGGTTACTGGTCACTTCTCTGCCATTTCTTTTATCAATCAGGCTTTAATCTCATATCTAACTGCCAAGTTTTTATTAATAATAGAATAATTTAGATAATTGTTATATCTGGCACCCAACGTGGAGCTTGAATCCATGACCCTGAGATTAAGAGTCTCATGCTATACTGACTGGGTTATTTTATATTGGTATGGATTTTTTTCTATATTGATAAAAACTTAAAGTTATTTTTGTTATATTGTATACATGTTTCTACTCTTGTTTAAGAAATTTTTGTATAGTGATACAAATTTGATGTCATTTTATTATATTGGGTTATATGTTTCTTTTCTTGCTTAAGGTATTGTACCTTTATGGCTCATTAAAAATGTAATGTAAAGTTCTAGTCCTTGAAATATGTTAATAATAAAGAAAGACTGGTTAACATTCATCTATAACAATCAAACTTATAGCAATATTAGGTATGTTTTCAAAGTCAAATAGTGATATATTTGAAATAAATAAATGCTTTTTAAACACTTATGAGACCTACAGAATATGGCATTGAAAATGTTTTAATAACATGAGACTTTTCATGACAGTGAGACATGTCTGTTCCTGGCAGCACCAATTTACTTCAAAAAAGATATGACAATTGTCGAAGAACCTCAATATGGTGTTTCCTTTTTTTGTAGAAAAGTTAGCCACTGGGAAGAAACTGTACTTGTCTCAACTGCTGACAGCATTTTGTCCAAACTGGAGAAGCAGGATACAAAAGAAGGTGACTGCCAAACTTTGCCAAGACAAGGTAGAACAATTCTTCAAAATTTTGTGTTTTCACAAAAAGTCTGTCAGAAATTTTAGACCCATAGGTTGAAGACTGATATCCCAACATTGCAGATAAAAGTTGTGTGACTCTCTGGGCAGCCAGGCATTTCTGTCATTGCTATAGTTTTGGAATCTGTTTGATCTGCACTTCTGTTTCCTCAGTAATATCATATTCTTTTTATTTCTCTGATGCGATTTAAGACTAGATAGTTATGGTTGCTGTTTTCCTTGTTACCAATTTTGAAAAAGAAACTTACAAAAGAAATGTAAAGTGTACGAGGTTGAGAGACATAAAAGCTTAAGTTGTTTATCTAAGAAAATATTTTGAAATCTAAAAAGATAGTTTTAGGTTGGTAATACAAGTTAAGATGAAGCTGAAGTAGGTACAAAAATTTTGACTCACCAAGATAGGATAGATAATGGATTTGCCAGATGCCAATGGACTGAATATTGTGAATATAATTCATACCTGATAATTGTTCTTATTTTATATAATTTCATTTTGTTAAAGTTAATTATTTTCATTTGTATTTGGACAATACTTAGTAATTGTTTTTGTTGAATACAGTTTTACTATACTTGAGCTAAAACCCCTTTAAAAAAATTTTAGATAAAAGGGGGAAAGTGGAGGGAGATTTGCTTGTGCTGATTTCTCTGAGATAACCAATACTATCTGACCTTGATTCAGAGGGTGAAGTCCATATTCAGCTGGTCAGAGAGGATCACAGAGTTCCCTGGTGGACTCAGAGGGTGATTAAAGGGCATATGGAAGAGGTAGACAAGGAACCAAGGGATGGTGTGGCCCTTTTGAAGCAGGAAGTGGAGAGTAAAGAGTGATTGTGTCTGCATTTCTCTGTGAATATCTCAGATTTATTCTCTAATGTTTACTGTTGAGTTTTACTTTTTAATAAAAGATATCACAATATCAGACCATCAATAAAAGCATTTTAAATATTTATTCTATAATATATCTTTTAAAATACACTTTATATTTCCATCTGTGACATAAAACTATAAAAACTGTGTAGTTGAAGAAGAAGTATGACATTTTGTTGTTGTTTTTGCAAACAGAGCATCAGTTTTCACTGGCATCCTTCACTTAGTCCTCTAGAGATAAAATAAAGGAGAATTGTATTGCATTAATGGTGTGAACTGAAGAGAATTAAAATAACTAAGACAGTCTGAAGAAGAGGAAGGAAAGGAGCCAAGGAAACCCAAAGCTAAGAGTCAATGTTTAAAAAAGTCACTAGTTTGTAAGTTAGAAGAGCTGACAGTGAGAAATAAATGCCTGTCTTTAGATTATCTCCTTTGCAAAGTATCCGCTATGTAATGTTAATCGGTATGTGTCTTACAGATTTCAGAAAGCCAGATCACACAGAGAATTATAATGGATTATTCAAACCATTAAACCCAACATTACACTTTGGAAGACATACTTGAAATGACAAATGGATTCTTTTCCAACCTTGTGAGAACTTGTTGATTGGTCTTCAAGTATCCTAAGATGCTAAATTCTAATATCAAATTAAACTTAATTGAACAGGATAGAAAAGGGCTTTTAGAGATCTTACCCACCCTCTGTAAAGGGTGGCATTATTTAATGTTAACCTCCTTTGTCTTCTGATTTGGAAAACCATCAAAGAACAGTGAATATAGCCACAAAGCATTTTGAAGAAAAAAGTATTCATGGTGAGAAATATATTCATGGTGCAAGCTATACGGCTATAAAAAATGTCAATGTCAAGATGGCTAATCTGTTTAAAAGACAAGAAGTTTTCTAAGGCTCTCCATACTATACAGGATATGGGTGCTGCTGTTAAATGAATGCCAGAAAAAAGTGGTAAAAATTTATTTATGAAGATACAGTGTCATTTGATTGAAAGACATGGAGATGTCATGTTGGAATTGACTGGAAAACTACTGTACAAGCAAGCTTTCATAGTACAGATAGTCCTTTGCTGACCACTATGAAAAAGGAGTCATCTGCATGATAATTTAACTCACTTTTCAGTAAAGATGTGACTTCTGGCCCAATCATGACATAACTATGATGTAAATAAGTACAGATTTTCTGAGAGTATTTAAGCCTACTGCTGTCAGAGGGAACCCATATTTAGTACTGTAGATCAGGTTGAGAATCTGTGTGTAGGAGTGTCCTAGTCCCCAATATAATAGGCTTTTGCTGTTCTTATAGTGGATTGATATGATGTCCTATCATATTGGTCTCTAAATATTTGTGTTTATACTGATACATTTCTGAAGGTATCAGCTTAGCATACAGAGGCAGACTATTTATATTGCTTGCTGATTATTTGCAGGAAGCCATACCATTCAAAATGCTAAAGATAAGTGACTGGCACAATGTGACTAATATTTAGCAAAGAACAAAATCTATATACGTCAAGGAAAACAACACAAGAATGTGAGAATTGAGGAAATGATCACAATATTGGGGAGTATTCATTTTCCTCTGAGCATGACATCCATTGATCATCATAAATTAAGGTGATTGGGGTCATTTACAACATGACTTAGCAAGGAAATAAGAAAAAGGGATAAAAAAGAAAGAAAGGAAGAAAGAAGGAAGAAAAAGAAAGAAAAGAAAAAGAAACAGCTATTACTAAGTCAGGTCAGTGTTTGGAACTGAGTCTGTTAACCCTCTCTAAAGTGGTTGTCATGAGACAATCACCTACAATCTGATACATTACTTTTTTTCAACTCCCCAGTGAACTGTGACCTTAGGGGTACTGTGCTGGCTTGTCCAGGAAGGAGAAAGTTAACTGACATCAGACCTCCAGAGAAGCAACTTTCCTGACTCAGTGACCATGCCTCAGTGGGACTTTTCAGAGATGCAGCTCTCTCAAACAATTTCTTTAAGAAACTCCTTGCCCATGTTCCTCTAAGACTGATCAGCTCATTGTTTCAGCAAACTGGGCTGTGATAGACAACTTTGTGTTGTACTGTCTCTACCCTATGTGGCATGAAGTGATATTTACTCATGACTCATCTTGGGAGAAAATTCAACAGAGAGAATTTTCTAATTACTGTTCTACGAAGAAAATACACAGTTGTAAAACAGACTGTAGATGAAGAGATTCTCAATAGAGAGTCTATGTTGTCCTAGAGACTTGCCAGTGTTTAGAGACATTTTGTTCCATCCTAATTGAAATGATATAGAGCAGAATGGCTTTGCAGTATCTAATTGAGAAAAAAAACAGGGTCATTATAACTCTAATGCACAGGTTGCTGCAGTACAAGAAATAATGCATCTCAGAAAAAGTCAGTTTGGGGCTTGGAGCAATCAGAGCTCCCTGGTTAGGAGCAATGGTTATTCTTCAGAGACCTGGGTTCAATCTTCAGTCCTCATGAGGTGACTCGTAGCTGTCTATAACTCTAATTGTCTGGTCCCTAAGACTCTGTAGCCCTCTTCTGGTTTCCAGGGGCACCTTACACAGGTGGCAAACAGACATAGATACAGTCAGAATATTCATGTACACAAGTTAATAAAACTTAAGGTAATTTTTAAAAGTCATTTTGCCAAAATTATTACTTGTTTTTACTGCGATGAAATCACAAGGCCAAATGGGTTCAATCTGTAACAACTCTAAATGTAAGAAAGTGATCTGTTCTGGCTCCTGGGACTTTTCTATAACCGTATTGACATAATCATCCTAATGAAAATTTCAATTCTGAAGCTTTATGCAAATGATGCCAGCAGATGTATGACTTACTGTTTTTACAATGTGGTTCAAACCAAACAACATTTCAAAGAAAGACAAACTAGTGTTATTTGCCTTCACTTTCTTGACAGTATTTCCAAGGGAAAAAAATGAATTAGTAACAACCACAAAATTTATGTTGTGGAAAGCGTTAGTCTATTTGAACTCACCTTACACTGTTTAAATCTATCAGATAAAAAAAATGGAAACATATCTATGTGGATTGCCTGGAAACACATCAATATTTCATCTACGATAGTTCTGTTGCCTGCTTCATTGCAGAATTTTGCATATTTAGTTATTTGGGGTATTTTATTTTGGCTATTTTTCATGCATAATTCACTTATTTTTGTTGGACATTTCAAAACAAGGAAATACACTTTTAAATGAGAAATTATTACAGAACAGCATTATTAGAGTTAAAACCATTTGAAGAAAATGATGTTTATGTTGTTTCTTTCCTCTTGAGAGAATAAATTAGTGATATAGTAGAGGTTAGTATCTGTCCATCTGATTGAAAGACAATTAAAATACCATTAATCATTTCTGAAAATATTAAGGGTGCATGTAATACAAAGCAGAAGAAGCAGATAAAATCAAATTCCTAAGATTTCTCTCATCCTGTGTCAAAGAAAAATGATTACTCTATAATAGGAATGGCAACAACCTCAGGAAAGATAAACCTTATGAGTGATCAGTGGTTTCTGCTGCCCAGATAAATACTGTGAGGGTCACAGGCATGGTGTAGAAGGTCCTTCTGTTCATGTGTTGCTTTCATTGGTTAATCAGTAAAGAAACTGCTTGGCCTGATAGGGAAAAACTTAGGTAGGCGGAGAAGACAGAACTGAATGCTGGGAAGGACAGAGGGAGAGACGTCATGGAGCTCCTGCCTGAGATGGACACTGGTTAGAATCTTGCCGGTAAGCCACAGTCATGTGGGGATACACAGATGAACAGAAATGGGTTAAATTAAGATATGAGTTAGCCAATAAGAAGTTAGAGCTAATGGCCAAGCAGTATTTTAATGAATACAGAGTTTTCTGTGTAGTTATTTTGGGTGTAAGCTAGCCAGGCAGCAGGGACAAAAAAAGGGCCCCCTCCTCATGTAACACAGGCATATACATTAACACTGCTGAGACTCAAGTCTACAATGTTGACATTCTGCCTCCGTACCCTGCTAGGAATGGAACTATGAATAATCATTTAACCTCTGCAAGCTATTTCATCAACACACTTTCATGATGATTATGAAGTCCCAGTCCACTCAATGGGTTGTTTTAAGAAGATAATATAAAGCTTTAAGCAGAGAGAAAAATCCATTAGGTTATTTTGGTGAACTGGAAACTCCAGGCCAAACATCATATTAATGACAGAACTCTTTTCATCCTCGGTGATAGGACTTCAGCAAACAGGTATTGATTCTCATAAGGCATGATGATGAAGCACATGGAAGGACTGTGTTGTTTTTGTCAAGTAAGTCTGTAATACACTAATATTGAACATTGATTTAAAAACAAACTAATAAGTCTGATGAATAAAAATTATAACAAAATATGACATTAAGCTTTCTGAAAAACTGACTTACACCCCCACACTCAGGATTACTGTCATTTCCAGATGTTTATGAATAATAGAAGCACTTTGAGGAAAGAAAGGGCCCATAGGTATGGGTCCATTCTGTCTTGAGTAAAAGTCAGAGGGCTGGAACTTCTGGTCCTTCAAGGTTATTGTCAACAGGTGTGGCTAATATCCAGAACTGGTATTTCAGGTATTAAGAAGTAGATCTGTTTCTACCTCAAACAAAAGTCTAAGGATCCAACTAGGTTCCTACTCCCTTTGGAAGATAACTATAGATTCCACCCAAGACGTGGTTTGTTTACAGAATGTTTTGGTCTAGGGTGTGAGCATTATGTGTCTTGTTCTGGCAACAGAATTCTTAACTAAGAATGTAGCCCATAATCCTTCAACTGGTCTGTTCATTTCCTTGTATTATGTTAATGCAGTTTTTTTAAATCTTACTCCTACTTTTTGGGGTTGGGGTATTTTAAGCAAATGGAAATTAAACATGGCCGATTTTTAGTATTCACTGGAACTTCCCCCTGATACTATCCTTTGCTTCTGTTTATTATTTCTCCTTTATCTATGTTCCTTTAGCCTAATAATTCTAACCCTCACGAAGCACCCTGGAATGTACAAACTCGGTATGGATAGGATCGCGCCAGAAGTCAATCCCCAAAACGTGGCCTAAGACAGAGGAACATTCCAAAAACCTAAGAGGTCACCCATTTTTTAAAAGTAGACAGTCATACAACTATATTTTTTCAATCAAAATACCATAGTCAGGGATGTTTAGTTTCTCACTCTAGCTGAAAAGTAACACCACATGCAACAGCATGCGTGGAGGCTAGAGAAAGCGTCCCTAGACAGAGTGACTCAGAACTCCGCATGAAAGGATCCTCTCAGTGATTCTTCACTTTTACCGGACACTCTGCTGCTGCTGCCAAAGATGGAGAATGGAACCTCTGTGCCCTGTAGAACATGGCAAATGAACACTTTCAGTTGATCCTCCCAAATCCATTTGGCCACACATAGATTATATCTGAGGACACCAATCATCTCTTTTCGGAAACATCCAGAAAATTTGTCAGTACGCCACTTACTTCTGGCTTCTTCCCAGAAGCCTTCCTGTGAGTGATTGGGTTGCACTACAGTGAAAGGTTTGCCTGGAAGGAATTAAAATTAATAAAGCACTGCAGAGAGCAGAAATGTAAGACTAATAGCTTTTCAGAAATCTCCACAGCAAGGAGTCATCGTCTGAAGGATCTGAGGTCACGAGGTTAGCATTACAGAAAAGAGAGCTGGTTTAGAATTGTAATCAGGTCCTCTCTTCCTGATGAAGGTGCTACTAAAACCCGATGGTGTCTTCTCTAAGTCAGTCCAGGAGAAAACAGTAAACAAGATCATCGATACAGCAATAAGCATGCCACGAGAGCCTCAAGGATTGTAATAAACACATGTTGTCACTTTTAACCACTGCTTTTCTTTCATTGCACATTCTTGACTGTACATCTTTTAACTTCCCTGCATCCTCACAATCCATTAACTTTCACTTTTTGCTGATTATTAAATTTAAATAGTAATTAAAATTACATATCTAAGGAAATAAAGGTTACTTGATGTGTAAATACTAAATTACAATTTTATGATTTCATTTTGTAATATTTCCTAAAATATCATTTATTATTATGACTGATTCTGCTATAATCAACACAACTCTATTCTAGCTCTAAAATGAACTAGGCATGGTTAAAGTGTATAGATTCAGTAGTAAATGAAAGAAAAATACAATTTTATGCCTAATTGAACCAACAGAAAACAGGAGATTGATGAAGATGGATAGACAGAAAGACAGACAGACAGAGAGACAGACAGACAGACAGACAGACAGACAGACAGACAG
>LOEQ01009646.1:140864-157838 GCA_001685075.1 Bramus lutescens
TGTTCTCCCTCCTTCTGCTCCTCATTTGGATCTTGGGAGTTCAGTCCAGTGCTCCCTTTCTTGCATTCTTTCATAGTCAATCTTACCATGGCATATTAAATATTACTAAACCCGTGCACACGGCAAACATGATATATTCCCTCTGAAAGATTTTATTTGTAACACCAATATTCCATATATCTACTATGGATATTGGTAGTCAATAAACATAAAAGAAAGTAGAGGAGTTGGTATTTATTGATGACAATGTCACATACAGAGATTGTACAAAACACTTTGAGACTCTATAGGTACTGCTTCATTCAATCATCAGCAGAAAAATTCTAACTAACATATGTAACTGAACCTGAAGCCATAGAATTAACATGATGTTCGATTATTGATTCTTATCCTGAAGTCCTTCTGACACTGATGATTAGTATATTGGATGCCTGGATAAAACTCTTATACTGTATACTGACTAAAAAGGGTGAAATGAAAGAAGCTCCTGCTGCAATCATCTCAAAAGTCAGAGAAATTGATTTAAAAAAATCAGAAGACTCTGGAGGACATTAGGACTGAACTCAGCCAAGTGTATTTTCCTTACAATCCTTGGCTTTTCTCATTCATGAAATCTGTGACCCCCGTACTGACAAATTTTGAAATACCTTTTTCCTTTGCCAGACTAGCACTTAGATATACAGTCTTGCAGATGGCTTGATAACCAAGGAGCACATGTCAGTCACAACTTTCTCTACAGCATTTAACTTTACAACAAATAGATGTCAAGCAAGCTGTTCCTCACAGTAATTTGGATAGTACCTTTCCTGAGGGAAAAGAAAAATCATGGTCTTTCCAGTATTTCAGCAAATATTATCACAAGTACTCTTGGACTGTCTGCATCTTAAGTCATAACCATGGTCCTCATCTTCTCTGTGTGTTTGTGTCATTATAGCATACAGAGAGTAGATTTGGATAAAAGCAAGGAAGGAAAGCAGTCTACTAACAAAATCACTAAGTTACAAATGGCACATCAGAGATAACTCTGACGACGTGGGCAAGTTCCTTCCTGACATAATTGGCATTAGCTCCTCTATTGTCTCACAGTCAAATCTGTGTCCATAGTCAATTAGGAGCTATCTGTCTTGTAAAGTTATGCTTCTTCTGTGATCAGCGTGTCAGAAAACATATACTTGGGTCTGTGTCTAGTTCTTAGATAACCAGCAGACTTGTGGTATCCTGATGCAGAGGTGAGACAAATAATATCTTTAGATGAAGGTACTTTATTCCAATTCTTTATTCAACATTTAGAAGGATTAAAGACCAACAAACATAAGTGATTTAAATAATGAGTTACTATTGTTTCTGTGATTAGGTTCATCTTGGAGAAAAGGGAGTAAATGACTGTCCTTCCTGGTTAGGAAAGGCATACTTGAAGGTAGCCAATGAAGATGCTTAACATTTTGCTTTGTATGGCTTGTTCAACAGCCTGTAGAATAATTTAAAAATAATTGTATATTAGTAAAAGTTCTGAGAAGCTAAATCATCCTTAATAAATACTATATGTCTATCCATACTATATGCTTCTGAGATGTTTTTTTGCATTATAATCCATCCTATCAAAGCTTTTTATAATCTTGCACCTTTTCAAGGTATGTTTGTATATAATGGGTTTCTTCCTTCAAAGTTAACAGAAATGTCAGTGTTTGTATAAGTCAATTGTGAATGATTCCTTTCTTTGGTTAAGAGAAATATACCAAAATCTTTGAAAACTTCTGGTTAAAATTTGTCACAAATAACAAGTTTTCCTTGAAAATAAGACATTGGATAGCTTGGTTTTGAAGTATCATATGTTAGTATGAGTTAACTGATTAGAATCACAGATCCATTTGTTAAATATGTTTTCTTTTTTCCATTTTATAATTTTGCTGCTTTGTCAAAAAGCAGGTATTTTTAGGTGTGAGGATTAATATCCAGGACTTTGATTTGGTTTCATTGGTCCTTCTGCCTGCTTTTGTGCCAATACCAGGCTATTTTCAGTACTTAAGCTCTGTAGTAGAGTTTGAAGTCAGGGATTGTGATGCCTCCAGAAGTTCTTTTATTGAACAGGATTGTTTTGGCTATCCTGGATTTTTTGCTTTTCCATATGAAGTTGAGTGCCATTCTTTTGAGGTCTGTGAATAATTTTGGTGGGATTTTGATGGGCATTGCATTGAATCTGTAGATTGGTTTTGGAAAGATTGCCATTTTTACTATGTTAATTATACCTGCCCAAGACCATGGGATATCTTTCCACTTTCTAGTGTCTTCTTTAATTTCTTCCTTCAGAGAATTTAAGTTCTCCTCATACAAGTCTTCCACTTGTTTGGTTAGAGTTACTCCGAGATATTTTATGCTATTTATGGCTATTGTGAAGGGTGATGTTTTTCTGATATAGAACTCAGCCCATTTATCATCTGTGTAAAAGGGGGCTTCTGATTTTAGAAAACATCATATTGAGTGAGGTAACCCAGACCCAGAAAGATAATTATCATATGTACTAACTCATAAGTGGTTTTTGAACATAAAGCAGAAAACCAGTCCTCAAATCATAATCCCAAAGAACCTAGCAACAATGAGGACCCTAAGAGAAACATAAATGGATCTAATGTACATGGGAAATAGAAAAAGACAAAATCTCCTGAGTAAATTGGTATAATTAGGACCATGGGAGAGGGTTGAAGGAGATGGGAGAGAAGGGAGGGGAGCAGAGAAAAATTTATAGCTCAATAAAATCTATAAAAAAGAATCACAGATCAAGATTATGTATAAGGCTATATTTTCTGACAAGAGCATAGAATTCTCTAGATATGTCATGAAAACCAGCAGCTCTCTGGGGACCAAGTTTCATAAAATAATCACGTGTAATACAAGTCTTATGTACTTCACTATCTCAAAGTTCAATGAAGTTTTCAGTCAAGAATGTATCAGGATACAAACATGAAAGATGTCTAGAGTTGCAGGATAACAGATTTTAACCACAATCCTCTGGATTCTTGTCTTATCATCATCTCAGCCACACACTCCGTGCATTCTGTTCCTTAGTGTCTAGCAAAGCTGCTTTGGGCATTCTCTGGTATCTGAATTCAATGAGCAATAAAGTCAGAAATAATTAATTCCTACATACTTTCTCCTTCTTTCTTCATCATTTCCACCCCGTTGGCATTCTCAGAATGAGACTGAAGACCAAAACAAATGGAAAATTATCCTACAACCATCTTGTGAGCTGATTCAAAGATTTTAGCGCCCATGAGATCACCTTGAGTCCCCCTTAAGTGGAAGCAGGTGCCTTTCCAATGGGATATATTAATGAGTTCCTGAGACATCTACCGATGTAGACATTTGTACTCTAGTGTCCTTTCCAGGAGAAAAAAAAATCCTTTTCTAAAACCCTCTCTTTTCACTATTTACTTCTGCCTTCTGTAGCCCCCATTATAGTGTCTGCTTTGTGTCTCATTATTAGGCGAAGATGGTTCAAAGTTGTAATGATTATCTAAATTATTCTGTTATTAATAAGAACTTGGAAGTCAGATATGGGGTTAAAGCCTGATCTATCAGAGAAGTGGAGGACAAGCAGTGACCTCCTCTTTCTCTCCTTCCTTGATCCAAACTGACTTTGAATTTTTCTAACAACTCCCTACTACTTTACTTGTGTCTCTGTATGTCCTGGGTCTTCTAAAACCCTAACTCTAACCTGCGATTCAAGGTAAACTTTATTGTCAGTCTTAGGAGTGTCAGAGTGTGATCAAAATAGGCCACAACATTTCCTACTTTTTGTATAAATATTAGGGAAGGTTTTAACTCTAAACAGTAAAACTTTATACAATAAGAACAATTACTAGGTAAGAACTACATTCATAATGGCCAGTCCACTGGCATTTGGCAAATTCAGAGAAAATAATCCATTACCTATCCTAACTTGGTGAGTCAAAACTTTTGTATCTAATTCACTTCCTATTCTAACTTGCATTATCAACTCAAAACTATCTTTTTAGACCACGCAACATTTTCTTAGATTAACAACTTAAGCTTTTATGTCTCTCAACCTTATACACTTTACATACCTTTTGAGAGTTTCTTATTTAAAACTGGCAATAAAGGAAACTGTAACTGTTTCTATCTAGTTTTCAAGTCTCGTCAGAGATCCAGGTGACTGAATCAGGCAGCTGCAGAACTGGCAGATAGTGCCAGAAATGAGTGATAGATGCAGGCAGCTCAGAATGGGTGGCTGTGCCGATTGCAATGGGAAAAGCTTTTGGTGTGAAAAGCCATTTGACCGGCAGTCGCATGGACTCACATGGGAAAGTGGCGGCTTTGCCACCGCGAGAATGTGCCCCATGTCAGGTACCAGATTTTGACGGGTTGATATTGTGATTTCTTTTATTGTTTTATTAAAAAGAACTTGACAGTAAGTATTAGGGGATAGACTTGAGAGATCCATGGATCAACGTAGAGAAAATCACCCTTCTTGCCACTTCCTGGATTAAAAGGGCTGTGCTACTCTTTGGCTTCTCCTCTTCCTCCTCCATGTGCCCTCTGTCTCCCTCTGATTCAGCTAGAGAATTCTATGGTTCACTCTGGCCAGTGAAATATGGACTTTACCCTCCAAATTGAGTTTGGACTCTATTGGTGGTCTTGGAGCAATCAACACAAGCAAATCTCCCCCACCAATTCTTTAGCAGAATTTAAGATTACTAGACGTTTTCTGATTATCTTTGTTTCTGTCATTATTAGTTGATAATTTCTTTTATCTGTAAAGGTACCTTATTTGAAAAAAATGGTCCATGATACTTTCTCAATTAAACTGTACTACACCTCAATCATTGGCATTATTAATCCCACCAGGTGAGAATAAGATCACTACCAAAATTTTGAGCCAAATTTGAAGCAAACTTTATTTTATTTGGGTGCACCAGAGAACTAGCCAGTGACTGCCTCTTAAGTAGGGTTAGTGAAAGCACTAATAAGTCCATTTCTCCCACCTTTTTTTTTTCTTCTGTTTTTTGATACAGGGTTTCTCTGTGTAACAGATCTAGCTGTGCTGGAACTCAGTTTGCAGACCAAGCTGGCCTGGAAGTCACAGAGATCCACCTGCCTCTGTCTCCTTGTTAGGATTAAAAGCATGCACACAAACACCTGGCTTCTCAGGTCCCTTGAAAGTAATAAAATCATGAGTAGATACAACGTAGATTTATAGAGAGGAGGCAGTTAGGAAGTACAAATAAATTGCAAAAACAAAAATAAAAAGCAAATCAATCATGTGATCACTGATTAGGGAGAATCAGGGTGTTCTCAAAAATAAGTGAAAGTCATAGGTTGGGTCAAGTCAGGTTCCAGGAAACAGAAATTTAACAGGAACTCAGCTCTTACAGTAAACGGAACTTATTATTTTTTTTTTAGCGATACAGCAAAATGGCTTCTGTGTAGCACAGATTCTAATTGTTCTTAATAAAAACCTAGAGTCAGATATTAGAAGGTGAAAGTTGAGCTATAAGAGAAGAGTAGACAGCCACTAGAGAGACCTTTACCTCTGCTGAATCCTCAGATCAAAAGGGCAATCCTGTCCTCAGACTGCATCCCCTGACTGCATCCTCAGACTGCACCCCCTCTGACGTAGGGGACTGACGTAGGAGTCTGACGTGGGGGACTGACGTAGGCCTGACTGCATCCTCAGACTGCACCCCCTGACTGCATCCTCAGACTGCGCCCCCTGACTGCATCCCCTGACTGCATCCATCTCCATGAATCCACAGACTGCATGCTATTTCAACCAAACCTCGGCTACATCTCTGCCAAACCTAGACAATATCTGAGCTTCTGTCTCCTCCCACATATATTCTTCTCTCCACCAGCCATATCCCTTCCTGTCTTCACCTCCTTAGTGCTGGGGTTAAAAGCATGCGACTCCCTAGTACTGGGATTAAATGTGTGAGTCACTACCGCCCAACTCTGTTTCTCTTTTAGACTGGATCAATTTCTTGGAGCTCAGGGTGGCCTCGAAATCACAAAGATCTGTTTGCCTCTGTCTCCCAAGTGCTTGGGTTTAAGGTGTGTGCCACCACTGCCTGGCCTCTATGGCTAACTAGTGACTTAGCTCTGTACTGTGATCTTCAAGCAAACTTTGTTAGATTACAAACATAACATCACTATGCTTGTTGTCTTCAAAATTGAGACAGGGAGGTTCCTTGTTTCCTCTTTCATTTATGAGTCCCGGTAAATCCTTGATAGGGAACTGTCTATAATAATGTTGGGTGGTAATGATTTTAGCATTGTTTATCTGACAGATGATCAAGTTGTTAACAGCCTGGAGGGCACAGGGCCCAATTATGATAACCAGTAGTAATAATATTAGAGGTTCAACAAAGGGAGGGCACCAACTTAGCCATGTGGACCAGTCATTTTTGTTTGAGAAATTTTTGTCTGCTTCTTTATGTAGAGCAGAAAACTAATTGTCAATAGTATGAAAGAAACTAAGGATATATAAACAGCATGTTCTGCATTAATCCTTTGAAAACAAGATCACTACCACAATTTAAAGCCAAATTTGTAGTAATGTTCAATTAAATACTGAGTAAGTGGGTGCGCTCTGGCCAGTTCCATCTCCAAGTTTCCAGAAGATGATCATGTGTCACGGTTTACAGAGGCTTAAGCATTTCCCATTGGGTCCAATAAGGGCCAAGCATACATCCTGACGTACCTCCAGCCTACATCCAATTAAGGGCAAGTATACATCCGGACATATTTCCTGCCTGTGAATCTCCTGGCCACATGTGATCAAGCACATTCAGTGTAGATCAAACTTGGTTATGGGAGTGAAAACATGAGCCTTGCTATCTCCCATAAACAATAGCCACCAGTATTTCAGGGATTATCTGTCCTTGGCAAGGGGCTTGCAGATGAGGGGTATTTTTGCTTCATGGATCGCTAAGTCATAGTAATTATACTTAAAATATAACTGTCTCTCACATCTTGTAAAATGCTGACAACCAAAATGATGTTTAAGTAGTAGGTAATCTATACTAGCTCTGTGTCTCACTTAATTTCTGCTAATATTTTTGCTGTAATATTAGTAGCTTTTAAAATTAGATGGGCGATTTTAGAAATGTCTTTTTGTAGACCAACAACAAGTCCTGGGATGATTAACAGAAAGGCCATAGTCCATGGCAGCAGCAACCATAGTGGGGTCTAATAGATGTAAGGAATCATCAGAATTTTCAGGAAGAGCTCTTATAATTCTATTAACCGATTATAAAGATTAGTTGAGAAAAATAGATGTAATACATCCTATTCCACATAAACCCTTATACCCTACAGGGAGAACGAAATGAGTATTATTTTCACAGAAAAAGTCCAACCCATGGGCAATCTTTCACCAAAGGGGAGGTGTGACGAGAGGCGGAATTACAATAAGAAGGAGCATTAGTGCAATCGAAGCACAGACAGAAGAAGAAAGATATGTTTGTAACAGGAACATCAGCTACAGATTTCAAAACGTTATTGGGGATATTTTTCATTTTCCCCCATTATCATTGTATAATTTCAATATGTAATTCCTGTTTTGTTCAAATTTCTCTTTTAAGAGGGATATTTTCTGACACAGAAGGAGTTTTATGTTGGTTTTCTAGTGCTAAATAGAGCCAAAGATTATACCCTATGGTATGAGTTACAGACAGGGTTACTCTGGATATGTTAAGTTCAATTGAAGTGATTAATGAATCTTCTCTTCACCTTCTTATTTTAGCACATCTCTAATTTCATAATCTTTTAAATAATGTCTGGTTATGCTGTATTATTACATTAGATTTGGTTTGTGAGATTAGTCCATGCCAAAGTATCCTCCATCCTTATAGGTAAAGACTATTTGTGCCTCTTATTTTTTCCAAACTATAGGCCCTGGTGGATAAAAGCAACATTCTGCATGGCAAGACAATATGAGGGTGTTTCCTATAATAGGAGTGCTTTTTATTTCCTCTGTCAAGATGCATTTAAGTTCTGTTTGCATTGTTTGAAAATAAGGCAATAAAACTGTTAGCCATATCCCAATCATGATCTAGATTCCAATAGCAAGATTACAATGTTTAAAGTTATGTTAGACAGTCAAACCTTAGAAAGTTTCATTTTTAATGGTGCTTTTGAAAGGACCATTAAAAGAAGGTTGGGTTCCTCTTCTGTAAGTTTCTCAGGTATTTTCTTGAGGTGAGTGATGAATCCAGGTGTGAATCCCGGCAATTTTAATAGCAGCAGGCATTCAGAGAATCATGATGTAAGGTCTTTCCCACCTAGGTTCAAGTCAGTAGGTTTTGAAGCAGTGGATCAATACAGGACTTGAATGGGTGGCTAGGTGAACAGTACTGAACTGGTTGAACAGGTTGGACCTTAGAGAAAATCCTATCCAATGTTAATTGCAAACTTTTTCAAGACTCAGAGATCGGACTGGAGCAATCTGACAACAATCCTACATTTACCAGAAGGCTCATGGGAGGTAGTTATTCATAGGCTGTTTCATATAGAATAAACTTTTCTTAGTAAGGAGTACAGTGCACCATGAGAAGGGTGTAAGACTCAACCCAGTTACTACCAGTCTCAAGTAGTTAAAATCTCATTTAAAGTTATAGTCATCTTTTCTACTTCCATGAGCTCTGAGGATGATACATGCAACAAAGTTTCTGTTTTATGTTTAGAGCCTTAGAGAGCAATTGAGATAACTTGGCCATGAAGGTCAGGTCATTGGGACATCACAGAGACACAGGGAGACCAAATCTGGGGATAATTTCCACGATTACCTTCTTAGCTACCACCTGGACCATTTTCACTCAGGATAGAAAGGCCTCTCTCTACCCAGTGTGTGATGGTGTTGATGAAGACCATCAGATATTTGTAGCCATGTAGACCTAACTTTACTTCAATAAAATCCAATTGCCAAAATTCATCAGATACAGTACTTTGACTCATTATCTTGGGGGGGGGGCAGGTCCTTCTTTGCATTTACTTGGGTGCAGGTCAGGTGTTGGTCTGAAATGCTCTGAAATTCTCTATAGTTTTTC
Source organism: Bramus lutescens (assembly GCA_001685075.1). Lineage (NCBI taxonomy): Eukaryota > Metazoa > Chordata > Mammalia > Rodentia > Cricetidae > Bramus > Bramus lutescens. The sequence continues at coordinate 149,927 of LOEQ01009646.1, forward strand.
TCAGTGTCCAGGTACCCAGATATAGGGGGAGATGAATTCTGAGAACTTTTTAGGTGGCAAGTGCAGGAAGAGATGCAAGAAAATTAGCTAGTTCTGGCCCAGTGCCTTTGGCATGCAGATTTTTCCATCTGTCAAGATTCACTATCCATTGAGGCTCTGTTGTGAGCCCCCAAGCCGGAATATGATTGGTCTCTTCTGTATTATATTCAGGAGTATCTTTATTGAGGCAGAGTATGGGCTCAGGGATGGAAGATAGTTCCAGAATGATCTGGGGTTTGGGTCCCTGAGAGAAGCCTCTTTGGTGACTTGGTCTGAATAGGTGCTACCTAGAGTTTGGGGAATTTTGTCCTTTTGGTTTCTGTGTCAGTGTTTTGTGGCTAGTTCAGTTGGCAGCCAGATGGCCTCTAGCAACTGGACAGGACAATTTCATGTTTATTTTTAATAGTCTTTTTCTTTGATGAAAGAAAGCCACTCTATATATCTGTTCATGAATATGAACCATGACAAAGGTGTATCAGTTGTCTGTGTAGATGTTGACATTTCTTTCCTTCAGTCCATCTTAAATCTGATGTCAAAGAAATTATTTCTGCTTGCTGGATAGATGTGCTCCTGGGTGAGGCTTCTGCCAAAATGACTTTCTTCTGGCCTTTGACCACTGCTGACCTTGTATAGCTAGAGCCTTCTTGAATGAAATTGCTTCCATCTATGCAAAGATCCATACCTCCAGGGGTGAGAGAAATGTCTGTCAGGTTGTGTTGCCTACCTTGCATAATTTTCAGCATCTACACGCAGTCATGGATGGTCTCCTCAGGACTGTTGTCTGGCAGCAGAATGTTGAGGTTGATAACCAAGGATTTATCAAAGGTCAGTTTCTCCTTGTCTAAAAGAAGGGCTTGGTACTGAGTTAGATGGGCCGTTGACATCACTGGTTGGTGGCATCCCTTAGTAGGGTTTCTTCAGTGTTTGGAGCTATTAAAGTTAGAATCTGTCCTTATTTGAGTTTAACAGCTTCTTTTTTACAAGAATTGCAGATACTTGCAATGGCTCTTAAACAAGGCGGGCATCCAGAGGCTATAGAATCCAGCCTCCCTGAGATATAAGCTTTAGCTTTTTCTACGGATCCAGGGTCTGAGTCAGGATTCCCTTGGCAATGCCCTTTCTTTCATGGACGTAAAGATGAAAGGGCTTGGAGACATCAGGAAGAGTTAAAGCAGGAACCTCTACTATAGGGACTCAAGTTCTTTCCTTTTGTTTTCTTAAGTTTCTCTTTTTTTCCTATGTATCTTTTCTCTCTCTCTCTTTTTTAATTTGTTTTTTTTTTCAAATAGGGTTTCTTTGTGTAGTTTCAGTTGCCCTGGAACTTACCTGTAGACTAGGCTAACCTTGAATTCAGAGATCTACCTGCCTCTGTCTTCCAAGTGCTGGATAAAGGCATGTGCCACCACCATCTAGCTTCTTTTAAGTCCTAAAGGCCTATTCATGTCCTCCAGTCCATTCCAAAGGGATATTGCCCTGGGATGTAGGAGAGTACAAGAGTTTGGCAATTTTAGTAAACTCAGGTATCCAAAGATGGCATATCCAATAGCTAGCTGAAACTCCTGAACCTGTTTCTTGGTGGTTGGAGCTAGAATTTGAAGCATGGCCACTATTTAGGCCTGGGACAGTAGTCTTTTCTCTTCTTTCAGTACATATCCCAAGTAGATAACCCAGAGAGAGCAAATTTGGGCTTTTTCTTTCGAAACTTTTTAGCCTAACTGGTCCAGAGTTCCGAAAGTCCTAGGGTAGCTCACAAACAGTCCTCCTTATCATTAATGAACAATAATAAATCATCCACATATTGAAGCAAACTTACCCCAGGGTGCTTACTACAGAAGAGACCAGTTTCTGGTTGAGTTCTTCACTGAAGATGGTGGGAGAGTTGTTGAACCCTTGAGGCAGTCTAGTCCAAGATAGTTGTGCCAACATCCCTATTTCAGGGTTAGCCCATTAAAATGCAAAGATTGACTGACTTAATTTTGACAGGTGGATGGAGAAGAATGTCTCTAAGCCCCTTTACGTCCAAAACTGTGTGAATTTCATGCTCTGGTGTCAGTAAACAAGCAAATATAGAAACTTGGGACTATCAGATGAATGATTTCTACCAGTTTGCTCACTTCCCTCAAATTTTCCACTGTTCTATAGTTTTGAGTTCAAGCCTTTTGGATGGGTAGCAAGGGGTATTCCAGACTGACTGGCAAGTATTAAGTATACTTGCTTCAAAAAGGCACCTGATAGGAATCTTAATCTCTTCCAAGGCTCCCGAGCTGATGGAGTATTGCTTGCCTGAGATGGGCATATCCCCAGATATTTGTTGCACCATGTTGGGTGGCACATGTTTGGCCAAACCAGGAGGATTGTTCTCTCCCCAAACTGTAGGAATTTCCTGAATCAATAAATTTTTCCATTCCCCTTCTGGGGAATGGGTTGAATACTGGAGGAATAGATATTCCTCAGTTATTGGGAAGGTTACAGTTAAAGCCTTAGCAGGGCCTCCCAATTGCAACCTAGGAATGTGTCCTGAGAACAATGTTACTACCTGGAATTGTTCAAGAGGTCTCTTCCCACTAAAGAGTAGGAACAGTTAGGAATAATGACAAAACAATGAGTCACAGCTTTTGTCCTAAGTTAACAGCTCCTTCAGTGGTCCATTTATATACTTCAATATTACCTGTTGCCCCCTGAATTCCTATTAGTTGGTAAGGGGTTCTATGGGCCCCCATAATACCAAATAGGTGGCCTCAATGCCTACCAGAAAATTTACAGGTTGTTCTCTGATGTAAGATTTTCCATAAGCTCTTGGGGGTCTAGTTCAAAGGAGTATTCACCTTGCTAATTCTCCAAAAATACTATTGGCATATTTTTATTTCTTTTGGAAGGGGGAGTTCTACCTGTTTCTGTTGTAGGTATTCATTTTTTCAATGACTAATTTCTTTGTAGTAAGCCCATTGTTTCTTTTGTAAAAATTTTCACTTTTTATCATGGGATGTGTAGGCAGAGTTGGCTAGGTCCTAGGGTGCAGCCACAGTAGCCCACTCCATCTACTTTTTCAAAAGATCTTTGTTGTTTCTCCTGTGAAACTTCTTCTGGGTTTTTCTAATAGTTCTGACCTGCTCTTTTCTACAAACACATCCGTATTTTACATTTTTCTATGTGTGTCAGGGACCAATAGAGTAACAAAATGCCAGGTTAATTGTATGATATTTGCCAGGTCTTTTGGGTCTATAGCTGTGGATAACCAGTACGTGTCTAGGAGGCATTCCATGAAATATAAAGAGTCTGATTCATCTGGATCCTGCTTCACATCTGCTACCTTAGGTAGGTTAGTGGTCTTTCAAGGTACCCATTTCATCCCTTCTAACAGAACCCGGTGGTTCTCACTGAGTGACCCCCTACTTCCTTCTATAGTGTAGACCCATTGGTGTATTCATGTTGGCAGAGCATGGCTAATTGCCACTACCCTCTGGTTATTGGTAATTGAGACTGTTCCAGCTGCTTTCAATGGGAATCTGTTCCCTCGCTTTGGTAGTAAAAAGGGTATAGATAATCTGCTGACAGTCACCCCACATGGGGAGGAGGTGATTGAAAAAGGTAGACTCAATTAGTGAAATTAGGGAATCCGGGTTGGTGCTGAAAGGGGGTCAGATTCTTCCAGTTGTAGAGATCTGTAGTGGAGAAATGGATGGATACGTTGTTATTGTTAAAAACTGCCATAGGGGAGAAAGGAAGGAGGGAGGCGCCATCCTAAAATCAGGGTCATAAGAGGAGTTGGGAGGGTCATATGGCCCCCCCGGTGGGTGCGGGTTGGGGAAAATACAGGAGGAAGTATGGAAGAACTAGTGGGAGAGAGGATGGGGGAGGTAGGAGAGAACCAGGTGCCAGGGTAGAGGTTGAATGAGACAGACCAACGGAGGGGCAGAGTGAGGCTATGGTGATGGGGACTGGGGTGGCTGTCAGGACCTGCTGACCAGTTCACATGTGTCTGAAAAGGAGTGAGGATTAAGAAATAAAGAAACAGAAGAACAGAGTTGGGAGGGCTTTCAGTGAATACAGCAACAGCCCCAAGTTTATTGCCCATAGTCCTTATATATCCCAATCAAAAGGGGAGGGCAAAGACTTCCCTCCAGTGAAAGAAGGAATAAAGAAGTGTAATTACCTCCTTACATCTCAAAACACCTAGAACCACACTTTAAACCAAACATCCTGTTCACTGGTCTTTGAAGATCAAGACAGTCAGTAGCCACACCTGTGGCCAAATATCCTGTTATCTGGCCTTGAGGAGCAAGAATAGGTTTGAACTTTCTAACCTTCAAAACTGTGAGCTTCCACTGGTGGCAAAAGTGGAAGGAGGAGAGATTTTCTTCCTGTGAGTCCTGCAGAATGAGGTTCAGAGAGGGCTCCTGGGTCTCTGAGGCAGGCCCCCAAAGAGCCTACCTGTTGACAATCAGGGTTTTGTCACCTTGCCTGTTTAAGACCATACAAACATCATCCAGGTGAGCAGATTGGAAGCTGATTTATCCCAAGGCAAGATGAATTAAACCTGATCTGGGTGGTTTACCAAGGGTGACATCCACTACAGCATAGGCTATCTGAGAATCAAAAGTTCCCCTGGAGGAGGATTCAGTTGACCCAAATGTGGTCAATTAAGTTTCACAAAATGTTCAGAGGTGACACTTCATGATAGGATAATCACAATCCTCCTTGACAATAGAGAAGTTAAGTTCATCAAACTTCTTTAGAAAACAGACTAGAAGACTTTTGAGCTTGCTAGTCTTATTACCCATATGGTCCATCCATTCAATCACCTCAAGTCCAATATAAATCAATTAATATAGAACACAAAAAGTACAAGAGGTGAAGACAACAAAGATGAAACTAAAGACAAGACAAATAATACACAAGACCAGACCAAGAACCAACGTGGGCAAGTGTGATGTTTGGCTTTTTGTCCTGGATGGGGGAGTACTGGGTTTTCTCATCCAAGATCAGGATCCCAATAGAATCATATGTCACAGAAAATTATGGTAACTTACCAGAGGGACTTCCATAAATGCTTGCTGCTTTTTCTCAGCACAACAGCTCACTCTGATAGTTCATGGAACCGGAACCGAAAGTACACCTTGGAACCTTGGGACATCTCAAGGCGTGCACCTCTTGATGCAGTCCTTCAGCTCTGGAGCCCTGGAGTGAAGGTCTGGCTTTAGAATTTGATTTGGATGAGTGGTATTATCTCACTAGGACTTACAGAAAATGAAAATCCCAGTAGGCAAGAATAAGACCACTACAATTTTTGAGCCAAATTTGAAGCAAGCTTTGTTTTGTTCAGATGTACCAGAGAGCTGATTAGAGATTGCCTTCCAAATTGAGTTAGAGAGAGCAGTGCTGAGTTCTTTTCTCAGGGCCCTTTTAAGGAGCAAAATCATGAGTAGTTGTGGAGCAGGTTTACAGAAGAAAGAAAATGGAGCAGTAAGGAAGCACAGAAAAATCCCAAAAAGCAAAGACCAAAATGGTCATCATTTTGCGGTCACTGATTAAGGACGGTCAGGGTGTTTCCAATAACTAGCGAGGGTCATGGGTTGGGGCAGGTCAGGTTCCAGGAAGCAGAAACTTAAAAGCAAAAAGTCAGCTCTTATAGAAAATGGATTATAATTTTTTTAACACTATAGCAAAATGACTCCTGTTTTCAAAAAGGAGCCAGGCAGCTTCCTCTCATGAACACACTTCATTGGAAAAAGCAAAAAAAGAGAAAAAGAAGAAAAACCAGAAGTAAGTGAATTACTAAGAAGTCACTATATGTGTCTAAATGAATTTCATTGATGTATTATAAAAATATGATAACCAGATCAAACAAGTCTAAGGGACTCCTGAAAGCTTCCACTTCTACCGGAACACATGAATATGGATATCATGTTGCCCCACATGAGCAGGTTTGACACCAGGAAGAACTGGGGTATCCTGGAGCTACTCTGAGGCCTACTCATCTGAGACTATCAAGATGTATCCAGCTTAGGGAAGCCTTTCCGTCCTCATTGCTCTCCACTATATAACTCTGAGTTCTAATGACTAGGATGAGGTAACAATCAGCACCAATCCTTGCCCAAATTTAGGTATTAATTATATTTGCACAGATATTGAATTTGAGAAATGACTTTCTCCATATTTGTATTTCCTTTAAGAAATATTTCTGGGCTTTGCAAACATTTGGAACTAAACTTCAGTTCGAACTATGCTAATCTATTCATTATCTTCAGATAGTTTAATATCTTGAGGGTTTCTGATCATCTTCAGTGTCAAACTCTCGTGAGTTTGGTATGATTAAATCAATATCCAATTTCAGTATTTTCATCACTGATGTGACAAGGATCACATTGTTCATCTGTTTGCTTCATCTTCAAGCCTGATGAAAGTAAGCACATGATTGACAAGTCACAGAACTTTGAATAGAGATAGAATAGTGTCATAAAAATGAAGTCATAGTCTAAAACTGTCAATTCACCACAACAAGGTCATGCATTTTTCCCTTTGTCAAAAGCTTCAGGTTTTTCCTCTAATTTGATATTTGCCATAGCCTTGTGAGTAGTCTGGATTTTCATAATTATCACCAAAGAGTACTGATCAAGCAGATAGCGTGCATGGTTAAGTGATTTTCTCATAGTCGTGATATTTGCTGTTGAGGGATCCAGGATGTCACATGGTGGATTTTTCACCTTGTTTCTATCTCCCACATATCTTATGTGGGGCAGGGATTATACATATTACTTAGGCTCAGTGCTAGTAAAGGTTGTTACTCTTACTTATAAAGAATACAACTTTGCCTTTGAAATATAGGCCTTAGGAATTTTACTTTATTTACTTTCATTGTTCTTTTTAATATTCAGCTCTAAAATTTTTACAGTGACCAGTTGTATTTTCCTCACCAGTTTAATTTTCATTACCTGGACAGACCTAGACCTCTAACTTACCAGGTTAAACACTCACTAGGAAAAAAGAAACAGAAATATCAAATAAAACTATAGTATAGTGACATTTTCCTGAAAGATTTCCCTTATGAAATATGTCTCAGAATTCCAACTTAAACAGAACTTTTGATAATGCAATTAGAAAATTTCAACATTACATTAGAAAATTGTTAAAGAATTTTGTACTAAAAATACCTATACTGGTAGAACTTTATTGTACACATGTATGAGATTCTCAAAAGATAAATAAAAATAGTTTGCACATATACAATATAAATAAAATTCTTAAAAACATGTCAGTAGCTCTTTAGCTGCAAATTAATATATTAGATTAAAAATAGATGATACACACTATAGACTTAACTTTCTATAGCCAAAGAGTCCTTCTCATTTTATTTTATACACTACATCTCATTTGTCATTTGAGAGCTATTCATAGAATGAGATGCTTAACTTGACTACTGGTTTCAGTTTTCCATTATATCAAATAATTTTATTTCTGTTAATACTTCATTTTGGGGTAAATATGAGCAACAAAGTAAAGGCAAGAAGATGGCAGTTTGCAAGATTTCATTTTAAATGTTATTTGGCTTGAACCAAATTTCCAAAGTAGTGCAAATTACACATCCACTGGCACTGTTTATATGGGACTTCAGAATTGAAATTTTCACTAGGTTGATTAATGTCAAATAACTTATAGAAAAGACACATTTCTTTGTATTGAAGCTGTTATAGATTGGCTCCTAAACTCTTTAAAGTTTATTCCAGTTAAATGTTTCAATTTTATTCATATCTTCTTTATGAGATGTCTTATCCAATGCTCACAAGGTTGTTCACTGAAGGTTGTGTTGATATAACCTTATTTTCTACCCACTAGATATGACAACACCACATTTTCTATATCGATTCAACTAATA
>LOEQ01009648.1:59230-78552 GCA_001685075.1 Bramus lutescens
GCCCCTTCCCTGTGCCTCCCTAATCTCCCAGCTCAGAAAGATGGCTGGAACAATTGTCTCCACACTCCCCTGGCATCTGGAGAGCCTCATGGCCCACTCACTCCCCCAAGCAGGGAGGGTCTAGATCACCACACGCTACACAGTTCCCCAGCAGGAGAATCTAGTCTGCTGCTGCTTGGCAGCAGAAAGACAGGAAGCTATTTAGATAGATTATCTCCCTTTTCAGGAAGTTCCGAGGAACGTTTCTATTGCAATTCACACAAACTTTCTGTCTAATGGTCATTTAGTTATGCCGGCTCATTAGGTCACCAGGGAGGAATGCTAGGCTAATTCAGCCTCGTTGCAGAGTCTCTGCTTGCTGCTCCAGATCCAAGGGAGAAGACAGAATGTCCTTGGTCCCCTGGTAGACCAAGGCTAAGGGTTCAGCCTGGAGGTCACAAGGATTCAGTCCTGACCTCACAGCCCCGTCTTAGTTCCCACACAAGCCCCTCTTTTTCACAGGAGAGACTTCTAGCTTTTCAAAGAAATTTAGACGGAATGATGGGCTCCACAGGTGCTCTCTGGGAGGTCAAAGAGGATCCTAGGCAAAGGTGCTAAGACTCCTGTTACCAAAAATCAGTGCAATACAGAACCATGATCAGGTCAACGGCCTGCATTGGTAACCAGCAACAGACTTCCATGCAGATGGTAACGGCCATGACTAATTGGTGATACTGTCCCAAACAGTAAGCTAAGGAATTTGCCAGAATTCACTGATCTAAGGCCACCACAGCTCAAAGTGGTAGGAGCTATGAGGATGCTGGCCCACAAAAGCCAGACACTCAGCTAAAGATGATAGCAATGGAGTGGCTGGGTTGGATCTGGCCCACGCTGCTGACCTTCTACAATGGCAGACATGTCCTGTGACCCAGCTTCTGGTAGGTAGGCGCTCGTCGCAGAGGGCTCCTGAGCTTGTGAAGCATGGTTAGTGTGACTGAAAAACTAAGCTTCTCATTTTATTTGGCTAGAATACATTTAACTTTGAAGGTGGCAAGGATGGACAGAGTGGCATGGTCAAAAAAAAACCAAAAAACAGACTTCTTGGTGGGTCTCTCAAAGAGCGACATAGCAGGGTCAGTGAAAAAAGCCTCCGTGGGGATGGGGAAATGGCTCGGTGGTTAAAGGGCTTGCTCTCCAGATATGAAGACCAGAGTTATGATCCCAAGATCCCATAGAAATGCCTGGTGGACACAGTGACCCACCTGTAATTACAACCTAGGAATGGGGAGACAGGGATCCCTACAGCAAGCTGGCTGGCAAGATTATATACATATTGGTGTCCTCTGGGTGTGACTGAGAGACCTTGCTTCAACTAATAAAGCAAAAGAGTAATGGAGGATGAGTCTTAGCATCAACCTCAGGCTTCCACATGCACATACACACATAGACACAAGCATGTATATTACACATACACACCCTCCACACAGATACAAGCATACACATCTCACACACACCCTACACACAGATACAAGCATGCATACACACAAAGATACAAGCATACACATTGCACACACCACACACACAGATATATAAGTATGCACACACACAAAACATACATATACAAGCAGGCACATCATACACACACATAAAACACACAGAGATACAAGCATGCACACCACACACACAGGCACACATACATGCCCATGCAAATGTGAACATGCATACATAAACAAGCATATCACACACAAACACACAGATATAGAAAAACAGGGGGAAATGTAGAAAAACCTGCAAATTATCTAGCTTGGATCGAAATAGCCATCCTGGGGACAGATACAGGAACTTTAAAAGGAAGTAGAAGACACACTTGGGGGAAATAATGACTTTGGCCTTAAGCATGTGATTTCTGAGGTGAAAGCTTGGATGAAACTTAAATTTAATTTTTGGGTTAGATGGGCAAAGGGTACATTGGAGGTTTCCCAGGAACACTCCCATTCTGAGGTCTTGGAGATCTTTCTATGTCTAAGAAACAGAGCAAGGCAGAACACATGAATCACAAGACGCCAGCAGGATTCAGGTCACTGCCCCACTGGGGACAAATGCACACCCTGTTTTCTGTGAGATGACAGACATCCGGTCACTTCACCTCCGCGGTTTTATTCATTTGCCCTTTGGAACATCTTCCCTAATGACTGGGTTCCTAAATAGCCTCCCTCACCCCCGAGGATATTTGTAATGCCTACATCCTGCAAAACATTTGGAAATGTCAAACAGCAGAAGTGAGGAAGCACAATCACACAGAGACACATCAGGGTCCACAGAGGCATGGATCTGCATCTGTATTTAAATAAAAGGGGTCGGGGATATGAGCACTTTCTACACAAGCATGAGGACCTGAGTTCAAATCCCCAGCCCCGAGGAAAAAGCCAGTATGGCTGAACATGTGCCTTGAACTCCAGCAGTGTGGACCACTAGCCTAGCTCTAAGTTTAGTGAGAGACCTTGTCTTAAGGGAATAAAATGGAAACTGATAAATCAGGGTGTTTCTTCTGGCCTCCTGTGCACACTCATAGCATACATATATACCACACACACACATACACACAGTGCATAGGCACAGACATATAGACATATACATATGTGCAGACACACTATGTGTATGCATGTGACTGGTATATATGTTTGTGGATATGCATAAATAAGCAGTTGTGTGGCACATAGCAATGTTTCAACTAAGGACAAACTGAACACATGACCATAATCCCATAGAAGATAACAACTAAAAAATCCCCTTCATGCAGCAACCCCATAGTCTCTACACATCATTATGCAATGTGTTAGTCATGTGTTTTTAGTGACAAAGGTACAACTAAGCTTGTTGCTCTGCCAGGAGTATAAAACTGTAGCACACAGCTATGTACCTGACGCCTGACAAAGAGAGGGAACAGCTATGTTAGTGACCATATATTTACTACAATACTGTTCTTGTTTTTTTATAATGAACTCCTTATTAAAGAGACACTACCAACATCAGCAAATTGCCTCCTGGAACCTGGGTTTACTGTGTCTGGTTGCATTAAGGACCACGTAGAGTGACAGACACCCTAGCTCTGATCATGGTCTTCCATGCTGTTCACGCAATGACAAAATCACCTAAGTCGCTGTCTGTCACTGAGTAAGATCAAGTGTTTTTGTGGGAAAGCAGGCAAGGTAGGAACTAAAGGGAACTTGAGTGCTGTTAGCTTTAAACTTTCCTGGGGAAGCCAGTGATGGTGCACATTTGAAATCCCAATACTTTGGAGGTAGAGGCAAAAGGATCACGGGAAGTTTAAGGCTGGCTTGATCTATGTAGTAAGTTTCAGGTCATCCACGTCTTTACAGCAAGTTCCAGCCAGTCTCAAAGATCCATACTAGTAGGCAATGAACAAGTCAGTGAGACAGCAGGACACACTCTATACACATACCCTCGGTGAGCAACTCTGCCGTCCTCCGTCTATGGGAACACACTGAGGGGCTACCTCTCAGTTCTTGGAGACATCCACAGTCTCTGAAGCTACAAGCAGTGGGTCCTTATCTGGCTCAGTGTTCCAAGAAGCTTCTTGTTGCGCCTGAGACAGGCTGGTTTCCGGACACAGCTGCCTCGGAGTCCACATTCAGCAGGGGACAGAGGAGCTGGCCTCTTGTCCAAAGAGCCTCAACCACCCCCTCCCGACACACCTCCTGGGATTCGGACTCCGCAGCCTTCCTAATGAGCTGTCTCAGGGAGGGGGCGGCTACTTTCCACAATATTTTGGTCACTGCTTGTCTGCCTTTAGAATTCGTTCTTCAGTTTTCCGTGTACTGGGTGCCGTTTGCCGTGACCTTTCCCTCGCTGCCATCTCTGACGGCTTCTCATGCGTGAAACATATGTTTGTTCATTATTTTGTTGTCCACAGCCTTCCCTCAAAACCGTCCCGCCCGGGGCTCCCTCCCCGCACCCTTTACCCCATGTCACACATATAATGAATGACCAGCCCTTCAGACAACAAGGTTGAAAACTTGTGGTCTCCAAGGCAACGGGGTATCCTGTGGTGGGGGCCCTTACCCAGCCAGTAAAGAACTGGAAGTAAAGAGGGGAGGAAGTCCAAGCAGAGATGATATCATTCCTGAAGCCTGGGAGCAGCCAATCCTCTGGCAAAGATATGATGTCATTTTCCCCCCAGGCCCACCCCCTTGTGCCTAGGTAGCCCCACTGGGAATTCTAGACAAGTATTGAACTGAAATTGTATTGTCGAGAGAGAAAGGGGGTAGGGGCGGCAATGGGAAGAGAGAAAGAAATCTATGGACCCTCTGGATGGCCCAGGCAGACAGGGCAGTTTTCTCTAGCGGCAGCACCATAAAAACGTCAGCAGTTCAGGCTCTCCTACATAACAACACAATGATTTCTTTGGGGAGAAGAAAAAAAATAATAAAAACTAAGATTTATTTCGAAACCACACCCCTGCCTCTCTTGGAAGAGAAATACGAACTTACAACAAGTTGCGGATGAAGAATCTGCAGATCACTGCCACCCCCAAAACCAGCCAGAGAACTTTCCGGATGGAACGGGCAGACATGGACACACTCAGGGGCACACTCACTCACACCCAACTAAGTTTCTCCGGGCCCCTCTCAGTAGCCACAAGGATGGAGAATTGTGACCCCAGGTCTCTAGAGTAGGAGCCCGGTATGGTACAAAGCTGCCTGGTCTACTAGAGTGAGCCACTTAGGGCACTGGGGGAGGGGAGTCTGTCCCCAAGACAATGACAGCATCTAGGGATTGGTGCCAGGCTCCCAGGAGAAGCAAACAAGCCTGGCTTTTGGGAGGAGTGTAAGCTCATTAGAGAGTCTACTGAAGTGTTACCACCAGGCAAGGACAGGGGAGGGTGTGTGGCCTTCCTCTGCCAGCTTTCTCTGCTAAGACTCAGAAGCCAGGCTGGCTAGAAACTGGCACGCTAAAACCTTTCCCCCAAATGCCAAAACTGTTCCCAGGAGTCTAGGACGCAGGTTGGTATGCCCAATGGCTCTGATCAAACCAGAGCTGTCCCTGCCACGAGCTGTGCAGAAGAATCTGGTTCCTCCAGCAGGGTTTTTCTGGAACTATGCGGCTTTGAGAAAACAAAGAAGCAAAAATCCCCATGTACCCCGTATTTACTCTTGTCTTGTAGATGTTACATACCAGTTCCCAGAGAAGGGTCCAGCCCAAGAAATAATGGTCAGTAAATCTAAGGCTAGGCCCAAGATTATCTTTATTCTCCTGTTCATGACTCAGGACAAGCCAAGGGCATAGCCCTAGGACCTGGGGAGGGGAAATTCCAGCCTTCAGTGACTGACTTCAATGCTAAGTGACCACCACATGGCTGGACTGTGTTCATGGTCATCTCTTCCACATTCCCATGACCTACATGGGGAAAGCCCTGCAGACCTGTGCTGCACACGCACATGCACATGCGTTCAGCAAGCCCTGGATCTCAGCTTTGGCACACACCAAGCACAGAATCCACCGAGCAGAATCAGAATGAGGCAAGGGTGTTGGGATGCCCTTCAACCCGCCATCTCTGGGAGCCTATTTCTGCCAACTAGGCCCCAACTCTCAGTTTCCAGAACCTTCTGAAATAGCGCCACTGACTTGAGGTCACCCATTCAAACATGTCTCTCTGGAGGCATTTCAGACTCAAATGCTAGTAGACAAACAGGAGACCTGAAGACACAGGCACAAGGCATGTTGTGTTATAGAGTACTGGGAAGGGCAGCTTGTCCATAATTTTAACAAATACTTAATGGATATTCTACTATGCCAAGTGGCAATACACACATGGCTGTGCCTGTGGTATGCCCTCATGGCACTTATGTGAAGAGAAAGAAACTGAGGTTCAAAAAAGTACACTTCACGAAGCCTAAGAAGGCAGGGACTTGGTTGTATTGGAGGCACAGCACCCAGCATTTAGTAGCCAGGCTATGGCAAATGAGGAAACAGAAGTATCATCTAGAAGGATGTTTCTAACTATAGGGCAAAGAAGAGATGTCCAAAGGGGTTTGGAAGATGAAAATTAATTTGTCTGTGGACGGAGGTGCTATTTAAACAGAGAATACCATCTATGAAGATGGGCTGCCTGAGAAGAGGACAGTGGGCTGGGGAGATAGCGGTCAGTAAAGGGCTTGCTGCATAAACACAAGGACCCGAGTTCAAGCCCCCAGAAGTCATGTTTTTACAAAACTAGGAGGATTTACAACCATGCCCTTATAGATCCAGAGCCGAGGAGTCAGACCTGGGTAGATCACTAGAGTTAGCTGGTTGGCAAATTCCAGGCCAAGTCCAATATTCTGTTTTAAAACACACACAAACTCACTCACACACACACACAAACACCTACACCTATACACACACAAACACAAATACCCGCCTCCCCATAGCTACACACACACATAACACACATACACAAACACCCACCCACCTACACACACACAGAGATAGAGCCAGGGAGAGAGAGAGAGAGAGGAACAGCAGATGGTACCTGAGGACTAACACCTGAGACTGACAGACCTGTGACCTCCATAGGCATACACACACATATGCATGCAAAGTCCCCACAGGAAAGAACAGAATCACAGAAAGATAACAAACAATCCTAGCATCTCTACGACACAAAATAATAAAGGCTCACTTCCTGGTTTTTGACGGGCCCAGGCTGGCCTCAAACTTGCAATCCTCCTGTCTCAGTGTCCTGAACACAGGGATAACAAGTGTGTGCCACCACACCCAGCTTGCTTCTTGGTGTTGGACATGTTCTATTCGGAGCTAGTTAGTGACTCTACCGCGTGATCTGGTCATCCCCTGAAGCGGCCACTACTAGAGCCTTGCTGGTTAACAAGAGAAATTAAGAGGGTTGGAGCCACACCCACCTTCTTTTTCATTCCTTGCAGAGATGGGGCCCCATTAATTCTGCATGGGCTGATTGATTCCCAACTCCTGGGCTAAAAGGATCCTCTTGCCTCAGCCTCCAGGTAGCTGGAACCACGAGAATGCACTATCACACTTGACTCGAGGCACATCCCAGCTACCAATAGCTTCCCCCATAACTGATAACATGATCCTTCCCAATCTCCAAGGACCAAGAAGCATAATCCTAACACATTCATGGTGGACAAAGAGCCATTGATGATGATCTAAAGAGGAGATCTGAAACTTGCTTGGTAAACTGGAAGACTCTACGGAGCAGGCCAGGAAAGCTTCACTGAACCGCTAGGCCAGTGGTGGGCCATGACTCAAGGTCAAGACTCAGGAGAGCAGAGAGCCAGAGAGTAAAGCTGCATAGGACAGCTCCTGCCCATTCTAAGGAAAGACAAGGTGAGGATGGCCAACAGGAAGATGAACAACAATTTGTGCAACTAGGCAGATGGCTCAGTCAATAAAGCCGCTGATGCACAAGTGTGAGGATCCAAGTTTGAATCCCCAGCACCCACGTCAAAGCTATGTGCAGCACCTGCAGTTGCTGGGCAGAGGAAATAGTCACTGGCCAGCCAGTCTAGCCAACAAGTGAGCTCCATATTCAGTGAGAGACTCTGTCTCAGTAAGATGGGACAGAAATTGAAGAAGACACCCAACACTGACGGCTGGCATCTACACACACACAAGTTCAAGAACATGTATAGATACATACCAAGCATACATACATATACTGAATAATAATCATAAGCTTAATTTGTCAGTAGAAGGAGTGAAGGTCACTTTAAGCACAGAAAGCACCGATTCAGTTACACAGAGATAATAAACAACTCCGCCACCATGACACAAAGGGACAGAGGACCACTTCCTGATTTGTGGTTTTGCTTTATTTCTTCTTGATATATAGACCAGGCTGGCCTCGAACTTGTCATTCTCTTGCCTCAGGACACTGAGATGAAGCTGGGACCATGGTCCTAGACACGGGAGGGAAGCCAGAAGGGACAGGATTTGGCTGGCCATTTTACCAACTAGAGGGCAATCCATTCACTATAAAGCAAAATCCAGGTAGTGCATTGACGTGGCAGGTGGGGCTTAACAACCCATGTCCTATCTGTGGTGATGTTTTTAAAATGTTTTTATTTGGGACATTTGTATGCATCTAGAGAGATGTGATGAGGCAATGGTCCAGAGCTACTCACTGTTAACATTCTATAGCATTTATCTGTGGGCCTGAGCATTGTGGCTCTGCACCACTTAAGGGCAAGCTACAAGCTATATGGACCTTTACCCTCATTACTTTTTAAATTGCTGTGCCACATTTCCCTATTTTAAAAAGTCATTTAAGGTATGTGTTCATTCTGACTTAAAACACAAGGGTTTATTCCTCCGTGGGGAAAATGGCAAGACAGTAGGCATGGTGGTAGAACCAGGAAGCAGCTGTTTGGGTTTGCCTTCAGGTTTGTGTCTTGAGGCAGGGTCTCTCTATGTAGTCAGACAAGCCTCAAACCCATGATTGCCCCCTCTCTGGTCTCTTGAGTGATGAAATTAGGGCCTACCACCCCACCTGACCTCCCCCTCTTTTAATAGAATCTTATGAGTGGCAGGGATGTCTGGCCTGGCCAGTTCTTAAGAACAGATGTGCATCTTTGCTGAGGTGGTATACAGGTGATGCTATGTCCTCTGGAGGCACAAGCTGTCATTTGTCTCACAGTGCTGATGGCAATTCCCAAGATGTTCCCAATGCCCTTACTAATAATAGCTACTTTTGTAGGGCTTATATCACCCATTGTAAATAACAAGTAGCCCAAGAGGGCGCATATTAGGAAGCTGGCACTCTCCTGCTCACTGCCAATGTCTTGATTCTAGATTTATATCCAATGGGGAGCATCACCTGATTCAACATTTATATGCTTATTACAAATGATTTCCCAACTCTAGGATTCCTCCTGCACCTACTTTTCAGCCCTCACAACCCAAATCAGCCAAAGCCTGCTATGTTGGTCATCTGCTCTTTGTAGTAAGCAAAGTCATGACAGGAAGCAACTTGAGGAAGGAAAGGTCTGTTGGGGCCTACTGTTCAAGAGGTAAAAAGCCATCATGGTGGGAAAACCCAGCAGCAAGAGGCAGGAGGCTGCTCATTGTATCTTGAAGTCAGGAGTGGGATGTGGAAGTGGGACCAGTCTCTAAAATCACAGAGCCTGCCTACTTCTGGTGATCCGCTTCTCTGAGGGAGACTTGACCTTCTTCCCAAATAGTACCATCACTTGGGGATCACGTGTTCAAACACATGAGCCTACCTATGTCAAGTCACATTTACATTCAAACCACAATATCAGCCCTTTATCTTAAAGCATCTGTCCTTCTATCTGTCTGTCTGTCTGTCTGTCTATCATTTATCTAAGCATCTAATCATCCACCTGTCATCCAACTACCTATTCATTTGCCTAATCACCAGGGACTTTGGACTGTTATTAATGCCATACTAAGCCACACTGGTGTTCAAACGGGTGCTGGACGTGGCCAGTGGCAACTCCTTCAAATTGGTTTTGTTCGGATCCTTGAATCAAAATTCATCTTTTAAAATTCCATGTCATTCTTGTAATTTGACTACCAATGGCCTTATGAATACCCTGGGGAGTACCCGTGGGAACAAGAGGCAGCCCACGCATCTGGAAGGGCCAGCGTTCATTTGAAGGATGCAGAGGGAGTTTCCAGTGGTTTCTTTCCACCACATGGGAAGTGAGCCTGCTTCACACGGCAGCTGATGAGCTCATTGCAGGACAAACACAAAAACGTAAACCTCAGGACATCGGGAACATCAGAACCTCTAGAAAGAGAGTCATAGACTGTAGGAGTGTGCCGTGGCCCCTCAGAGAAGATTCTAGGAACTGAGAGTTGAGGATCTGGAG
Organism: Bramus lutescens; assembly: GCA_001685075.1. Taxonomy (NCBI): domain Eukaryota; kingdom Metazoa; phylum Chordata; class Mammalia; order Rodentia; family Cricetidae; genus Bramus; species Bramus lutescens. The sequence continues at coordinate 69,082 of LOEQ01009648.1, forward strand.
ACACACAGCTCTAAGTACCACATTCTTAACATTCTTGTGGATTTCTAGGCAGTTTTTAGCAGCCTCAATACAAGGGTCCTTATTACCATCCTCATTTTTGGCAGCAGAGACTCCGGCCCTTTGCCATGTTCCCTCATGCCCATGCAGATCTCCCCATGGAGAACACTGGGGGTGGTTTTCTCCTCTCCACTTGATGGATGCTGACTCCAAGGCTCTGAAAGGCGGCCGACTTACCTCAGGTCTATACCTGTGCGTATGGACTCTGGCATGTGAGGAAACACTGCCTCCCCTCAAGCAAACAGTGACTCCATACTTCCAGGCCCCTCTTCGGCCTCAGATTAGTAAGTTATTTGATAGAATCAACAGTGCACCTGGGGGGGTCCACCTCCCCCTGGGCTAGCTACGCTGATGAGGGCTCACGAATGGATGCTAAACCCCAAAGCAAATAACACGCCTTGCATTTCATGTCTTGGTCCTCTGTGCTGCCAGAGGTCAACCTTGAAGCCGCTGTCACAGGTATAAATGCTGAAACTATAGTCTAGTGCACCCGTCCCAACCCAGCATGCCTGTGATCCTTGCAAAAAGAGATCAGAGCAGACATGCCTGTGCAGAGAAGTAACCGCATGGGGACACTGTGGTAGGGTAGCAGTCAGCAACGAAGGAAGAAGAGAGGCCTTGGAAGAGACCAACCCTGCTGATCTCAACATTCAGGCCTTCAGAATTGCAAGAGGCAAATGCCTGTCACTTTAGTGGCTGTCTACAGAGTTTTGCTAGAGCAATGGGCAGAAACTGCTGTCGCTTTCCCCTTCCACACAGCCGTTTCGCTCCTCTATGGTATTGTGCTCTGGGTTCCCCAGGGCTTTCAAGGATTCCCACGGCAGAGCCTATCTGGAGCCCCTCCTAGAGGAGATGGCATGCCGAAGGGACATCTGGTCCAGACCGCCAACCTCTTTGATGCCCTCTTTGTGTTTAACTCTAGCTTCTTGTTCACCAGAGCTCAGCCCACAGTTGTTGGCATCCTGAGCGAGGGGACCCAGAGCACCAGGGAGAGAGAGAAAAACCACTCTTTGTGGGTCTGTGGCTTCTGACAAAACTGACGCTTGCTGCCCACCCACAGAAAGGCTGCCCGGTCCAGGCATGGGAGATACTGGCTGGGCTCAGTGAGTCATCTGTGGCGGACACTGGCTGCTGGGGAAGGGAAGGCCCCGTAGAGCTCCACCAAGCTGCCCACTTTAATCTGTGCGATATTAATGGGCAGCCTGGCTAGATCAGGCAACATCCACCACCCCTCTCAGTCCCACCATCTTTCATGGTGGCCCTCAAGGCCTCATTTCACCGGGTCTCAGGCACAGCCTTCATGACCTGCCTACCAGTTGGGAACAGACTATCTGAGAAGAGAACCAGTTGCTCCAGGACTGAAAGGAGACCCTTGCTATCAGCTCAGTGTAGCTCCAGCCCTGCATGGGGCAGGAAGCCTGCACTGGGGCAGTTCTGTCTGCAGCCAGTTCCCATGCAGCCTTGGCCTTCTCCCTGCGGGCAAATCAGGGCATGTCCGGAAATGATTGAGATCAGCCACACTACCTAAGAGCCCAGCCAGGGAGAAAACACTCTGTTCTTCTATTTTATGAATGAGTAAACCTGTACGCTTTCTATAAATGTCTGTGTAAATCACTGGTGGGCATTCCCCTCTTGGCACGGGAAACACCCAGCCTAGGCCTCTTCGCCAGCTTCTTCTTCCTAGAGAGGGAAGCTGGGGGCCTGCTCTCTCCAACTCTGGGCTTTAGGGAACTGCCTTCTGTACTGGTCTCTGGCTCTGGAGAGAAAGCCCTTGCTCAAACAATGACTCAGTCCCAAAGGGGAGAGTCAGCTCGCCTTCCCAGGGGCTTTCTGGGCCACACAAGCATCAGGACGAGGCCCAGTTAGACCTACTACGGTTTCGGGATCCTCAGTGTACATTCTTCCAAGAGCTCCACACTGCCCATCACAGCCCGCTCACAGCAGGCTGCCCACAAAAGCCAGCCAAGTCTGAAATCTTTCTATGTAAGGGTTCCGTGTCCACTTAACTTACAAGTAATCATTAATATTACCCCTGGCCCATGTAGTCAACTGTTAAACTGACACTAATGACGTGAGCTGGGGGTGCAATGACCAACACTAAAACCCAGTCAGAGCCGTTGACTTTGGTGAACCTGGCTGGTTCTACACCATGCTTTGCCTTGAACCAGAAGGTCAGATATTTGCAATCCAAACACATAGAGGAGTCCTCCAGCTTGGGTTTAGACTGTTATACTACCTACATCCCAGCCAAAACTTGGTGTGACCAGGCTAGACCAGGCTTAATGATCCAGTTCCTAGTTTTGCCTTCTTTTTTTGGGGGGGGTGTGAAAAGACATTCCCAACAAATAGCCAAAAGCACAGGAAATCTGTTATTCAAGTTGATGTATATCACAAGTGGCTCTGGAATCAGTCCCCTGGGTGATCCTGCCACAGAACAGGCACCTAAGCCTTTGCTGTAGCCTAAAGGCAAGGAGGAAATGCTGACTCTGCCAAAGGGGAGGAACCGAGTCTGGAGGTGTGGTATACGGACTTAAACTCCTATGAGACCAGAACTGGAAACCCCCACTGTCTTCCCTGGTTCCCCAGCACACTGGGTTCTGGCTCAGCCTTCAATCTAGAAGTGTGCTATCCTCATCAACCTCCCAGGACACAGAACTCACACCAGCGATTCTCCTGGTCCAGCATCAGAGGCAAACCTCTTCCTCTTTATCCATGACCCACAGGCTCAAGTGCGGCTGACCCGGTGCACCAAAAAGAGGTAGGCAGGGGACAGCCATGAACCAGGGGTCACACCAAGAGGCCAGGAAGCCACAGCACCCCAAGATGTCTATACTAAGAGCATGTTAGATATTTATTTTCATTCCAGATAGTTTGTAAGCTGGGGCTCCCCCAGACAATGCTTAAAGTTTCCCTCACTACAGTTAAGACCTCCTGTCCAGGAGTGAGTCAGGGCTGTTCAGGACGAACACTAGAAGTACATCCTCCTGAAGTCCCACTTTGCCACATAACACAGGGACATGACCAGTATCACCATCACTTGGCCCAAAGACTAGAATCTTACTGCTTGATGGGTATTTTCGAATTTGCCACTTGGCTTTGCTCTCCAGAATATCACTTCCTAGCTCTGTGCCCTTAAGGAAGCGGCCAAACATCTCTGAGCTTCACGTAGAACATGAACACAACAGGCCTGATAACAAACACGCCACTCAAAGTAAGAAACGGCTGGAGTGAGGACAGGCCACACGCAAAGCCAAAGCCTCTTGCTCCTGAGAGCAGTCTGGTCTCTTCCCTCTGAATGGGAAAGATGCAAGGGTTCTCCTTCCTAGTACCCATTCATTGGGCCTCCTGCCTTGCTGTTCAATCCAATCACAAGGGACTTGGGTGGCTGATCTGGGAGTTGCTGGCATGGAGGGCGGGTGGGAGTGGGGAGGTGGCAAGCCTCCATTTCCGTCTGAACTGCCAGGACACCAGGCCCGAGGGATGTCAAAGTTAGTACTGGGTTCTCTCCCTTCCTCATCTCCTGCCTTGCCTGTAAGGCTCTGTCAGCCACCCCGCTGCCTTGGTCAGGCCCTAACTCGTCTGGCCGGCTTGCCTTGGTACCTCAGCTTATCCAAACATCTTCATCTCTTTTCATAAATCCAATCCCTCCTTATCAACCCCTCCATCGGGAGGAAGGGCAGGAGGGGCTTGACTGAAGTGTGGGGAGAGAAGCTTTAATTAGCCTCCTTGCTCCTCGGGGTCACCGGCAGTTCAATTGCCCTGCCTTCACATGTCCCCAATCACGTAGTGAGAACGGCAGGCCTGCAGCTGGGCTCTAGAAACATTGCACACGGCTTGCTGCCTACAGAGCTGGGTCCTACCTGGCTGGAGCTAGGGCTGGCTCTGACAAGGAAGACACAGAAATCAGCCCAAGGGATGCCTCCGCTTAGCACGTGATGCCTCTGACAAAGGCTTTGTACCAATCCCTGGGGCATCAGAAGCTCGGATCCATTTTTCCGATGGTACAAATTACAAGAACAAAGCCCCAACCTTGGTCTCGGGGATCAAGCTTACTTTGCAGTGGGCACTGGAACACCCATCTTCTAGAAAACACTTCTGGCCATCTTTGAAGCTGTCTTCACAGAAATGAGGTGAAAGACTAGAAGACCTTGGGAGGATGGGGTTCTGGGAGATGCTACATCCCGCCACACTTGAGCTCTGCAGTCCGGGACAAGTTTTCCTCATCCTAAAGGGTGAAAACAGTGGGGGTGGTAACTCCCTGCCTCCCATCACTGGGAGCCCCAAGCCAGATCACATGCAAACATGCCCCATCCGTGCCAAACGCTAAACAGATGACATGTATTCTTAGTTATCCAACCCACTAGACGTGTGGGAACATCTTGCCACAAATACCAGGCTCTGAGACTGGTTCTTTTTGCACTTGGAGTCATGGTTTCTGCCATCTTCTTGCAGCCCTGGAAGGAATCTTTGGCGCTTCCCTGATGGCAGGTTTCAGAACCCAGGGCTAACTGTGTCCAGAGACGAGATGCGCAGACTCTGTCCTCTTGCGTTCTAGCTGCCTAACTCTTCCTTCTTATTCAGCCATTCCCCAGGCTGTACAGGAAGCCAGGCGCTGTGGCCCCAGCCTTGGTTTCAGAGACCTCAAGTTCAGTTCCGGGTGACTGAATAGCCCAGTTGGTCCTACCTACTCTGAACCAAGCTCAGGAAAGTCAGAGCTCAGGAGAACCTAGTATTCATAATTTAACTGGGCTACTTTGGTTTTCTTGCAGCGTTGGGGATTGAGTCTAGGGCTTCCTACACATTAAAGCAAGTGTTTCATCACTGAGCTACATTCCCTAGCTCCTTTCACTTTGTACTTTGAGATAAAGCCTCGCTTAGCTGCCCAGGCTGTTCTGGTGCTCTCTCTGTAGCCCCTGAAAGCCTTGAATTTACTTCTGATTCTCCTGCCTCATCTACTGAGATTCTAATTAGACCACACTGGAACACTCTAAGAAGGTTTTCTCAGTCATGGCATGGCAGAAACTGGTATAAAGTGGTATAAACTGGGATCGTGTTGGACCAGCGGGGAGGGATGATTGTGGGTTGTCCAGACCTTGGGAGAGGAAAACAGAAGAAGCTACTCAAAGCAAGAGAGAAGGGGACATTCAAGGAGACCCCGTGAGGGAATTAATGGCCTAAGTTGCGCTGTCAGCATCAGTCATTGTTAGCGCCCCATCTTCTGACTCAGTGCATTAAGGGACCTGTTTAGGGAGTGATCCTCCCCTCTCACTCCCACCCCCCAGTGCTCAGTTTAGTGCCTGGTGCCTTGACATGCAGCCTCCAAGAAGGGGACAGGACTCGGGGACACAATCCTAGCTTCCCCGCAGGTCCCAGCCCCGGCTTTTCTGATCATGATTGTAACTGGCATGTGTGCAGTCTCCGGGCCTCCGGAACACGCTCTCATGCATTTTCTCTTTTGATCCGAGGAAGATAACGCAGACAGGAGCACGCACCCCAAGAGGCCACCCTGCTGCACCACACACTGGCTGAGCAAGAACAAAGACCATAAACGAAGAAGGAGGATGTTTGCTCTCTGCTTCCAGCCTGCCTGAAAACAGGAAACTCGGAGGCCTGCTCTGGCCAGCTCTCCACCTCTCCCCACCCCCCATCTTCCCTAGTGACACAGCCTAAGAGGTTTGATTTTTATGACTGATTTTTTTTTTCCAATGGGGCATATCTCTGTCAAGCTACTCTTTCACCTGCCCTCCTTATTCTGCTCCTGGAACGGGGAATGGGGATGCTTCTATGGGAGCTGACAATCATGAGTGGCCTCTTTTGTGTCCTTGCACCCACCCACAGCCTCTGAAGGTCTTGCTTTCCTCAGCCACCTGCAAGGAGCCATCACTGTCAGTGATAGATCCTATCAAGACAGCTGGTGAGTGCTGGAGGCCAGCGAGCCGGGAAGGAAGAAGTACCTGGTGAAGGTGTGCGTCTATGCAGACAAGGGTCGCACAGTGACAAAAGTGACGTGTCATAGGGATAATATTCACTGCCATCAGGAAGTAGTGGAGCAGATGGCTCTCAGGGGTAGAGGAGAACCGACCGCTAGCCGAGTTAGGAAAGCCCGACATCAAATCCAGCTGAGCAGAGGCCCATGAGCAGCTAGCTGGTGTCTCTGCAGACAGCAGGCAGGGGATGGGTCATCAGGGCTTTGTGAGACGCTGTTCCCGAGCCCCTGTGGGTCTTAGCAGCTCCTCTTCTTGGTGTTTGAGTATGGGCAAAGAGAATGTCTGAGTGATGGGGAGGAAACATACGAAACACCAACTTCTAGATGTGACGTGACTTCTGCACACTTCAACTGGCAACAGACGTGGTTATCCACACAAGACCGGCACAAGATCAAGCCAGTCAACATTCCGGCATGGGTGGGGGAGGGGCCTCGGAGGGCCCACTCCATAGGACGAGTTGACTGCTGAAAGTGGGGGGCATCACACTCTTTTGGGGCTACAAACTTGCTGGTGGGCTGCTCAATGCCCAGTGACTGGCCACACACCAATGTGCGTATGGGCAACACTAACTGGACTCAGGGTGTTAAAAATTATAAAGGAAGTCCTGAAGTTGGGAAGGAAATGGGTGAAGAACACTAGAGGGACTTGGAGGAAGGTAGTGATGGAGGATAAAATCAATGTATATAAAAAATAAAATACATATATGAAAACTTCAAAGATTAAAAGCTATTATTTTTTAAGAAGACTAGATCTGTATATGAATCAGGGTTCTGTAGAAGAACAGAACAATAGAAACTGTATGTGTGAGCGTGTGTGTGTGTCTGTGTGTGTGTGGTGTGAGCAAACATATGTGTGCATATGTGCATGCAAGTGTAGACTCACATGGTTATCTCATAGTATCCATGGGACACCAGTTTCAGGATACCCATATATACCCAAATCTAGAGATGTTCAAGTCTACAAACAGCAACAGTTCTTTCCTGGACCCTCTGTACACCCTCTGTGAGTTAAATCTTCTCTGGGCTACTTCCAGTCCTTGATCTTAGTATCTCCTTCTCCTAAGGAGGCAGTGTGGAACTCAATGTGTGGTACGCTTAAGTTTTATTGCTTGGAATTTNTATATCTTTCCTCCACCATTGATGGAATTCACAGACGCGGAGCCCACAGATACGGAGGGATGACTGTGTACATGGGGAGATTTATTCTAAGGCAATGGCTCGTGCAATTGCAGGGCCTAGCATGTCTGAAATCCACAAGGCGAGCTGACTGGCTGGCAGGAACTGGAGCTGCAGCCTGGAGGCAGAATTTCTTCCTCTATGAGAAACCTCAGGTTTGGCTTCCAAGGCCGTCAGCTGGTGGGACTGGCCCATCCATAATATCTATGGCAGTTGTCTCTACAGCTCCAAAATACCTTCACAGTGGTATCTAGAGTCACACTGGCCAAGTCAACACAGAAAACCCATTAGCCCAATATCACTGACGAGAGGCCCCACGGTGGCTCTATAGGCCCTGCCATCCTCCCACCAAGAACAGTAACAGCCCCATCTTTCCTTGTTGGCTCGCTGGTGGGGCCGTTTTCATTTCTAAGCTGCCCCACCCTGCTGCCACCATCACTGCTGGGGTATGTACATATCCAGGAAGGGCAATTCATTTGAAATGGGTTAAATTAGAGAAAGTGGGCTGGAGAGATGGCTCAGTGGGCCAAGTGCTCACCATGGAAGCATGAGGACCTGGGTTCGAATCCTCAGAACCTGTCAGGGCTCATGTTTCATCCCAGGGCTCCTGTAGAGAGATGAAGGGAGTCAGGAGCCTCTCTGAACGTGCACAGGGAGCTAGCCTGAGGTACACAGTGCTGAAAACAAAGCAGAGGGCAAAAACAACACCCAAGGTTGTCCTCAGACCTCCACATGCATGCCATGGCACACACACACCTGCACTCATACATGGGAATGTGTACATACACACACATATACACATATGTATGCAAAGTGTACATTACACAATCTGTTTTTGAAACAGCCTCTCACTATGTAGCCCTAGCTGGCCTGGAACTATGTAGACCAGGCTGGCCTCATCCTCACAGAGATCTTTCTGCTTTTGTCTCCTGAGTACTAGGATTAAAGGGTAGGCTTAAAATAAAATCTTAATTGTAAGATTAAGATTATTATCAGTATTGACTAAAAGCTGCAAATCAGCTCTACCCATCCAGTCATTAGCACTTATCACATAGGCATTCTATGGAATATTATACCACGGTTAAAAAAAAGAATACAGCATTCATATATACCAATAGGAAAACAGCAGAACTATAGCCCATGACTGAGTCAGCTCAGGAAGCTATAACAAAACGCTACAGGCTAAGTGACATAGAAATAACAGAGGTTTATCAGAGTTCTGGAGGTTGGAAGCTCAGCATCATGCTGCTAACATGGTCAGCATCCAGTAATGGTCCTATTCAGGGATGCAGACTGCTGTCTTCTTGCTGTGTCCTGACATGACAAAATGAGCAAGAGTACTGTCCCTCAGGCCTGAATAAAAGACACCAATTCCCATTCCCTCAGGACTTAGACACCACCCCTCCAGGACCACACCTTTAATTTCTACCAACTTGGAGTTACAACGCCAACTTGTAAGTATTGGAAGAAGACAGCTATTCTGACTGTATTATACTGTGAACCAAATGGATATTTTATAAGCTCTATATTTGCATACATATACATTATATGTGCATGTGGCATTTGTACCAAAAAAAAAAAAAAAGACTGCCTAGAAAGAGACCAGAATCAAACTTACTAGTTTGTCCTTAGAGTTCTCTCAGGACGAGAGTGCAGTTAGCAACAGGGAAGGCAAGATTAAATTAGCCAACTTTCACATCCCTGTGTTGCTTTGTCTATAGATAGAAGGCAGTCCCAAGCCATCTATATAATTTTAAAGTGCAGTGGTAATAACAATGGAAGGAAACAAAGAAAATGGAGGGACCTTTGCCAGTTGTCCATCCTCTGAAGTCTGTAAGCCCTCCCCAGGGTGGTCTCTCAAAAGCTGCAATTGCGATGAAGGCATGCCAGCACAAAGTGGTTGTGCAAAAGCCACTGTAGCACTAAAGCTCTTCTGAAACCAGGACTACCATGTCAGTCAAGGTCCTGGCAAGAAATAGACGGCACCCACAACAGAGGTAAGTCTGAGGTGAGCTGGTAAGGGGATTGCATTTCAAGCTTGGGAAGTCCAGAGGAATGGTGCTCTTCACAGGGGCTCGAGCAGGGCCCTTCTCCTAGCAGCTGCCAGGGACAATGTGGAAGGACCGAGCGGGAGCAGCAGTGGCATCTGCAGCTTTGCACCCTCCCTCTTTCACATGCCATGATGGCCCAGAGCCAACCAGAAGCCAGAGCTTCTGGGAGATTTGATGCAGTTAATATAGGTTAGTCACTTG
>LOEQ01009650.1:0-27282 GCA_001685075.1 Bramus lutescens
CTCTGTTTTTCTAATATAATAATTTACATCATTAACAGTAAAAATACATGGCCTTCTCAGCCCTCATAAAAAAGTTTATTAAATGAATATGTTATAAGACTTACTTAGTGCAACAAATCATATAATAATACAAAGCATTATCTATAGTATATTTAATATAAAGTTATTGTCGAAGGGAAGCAGCTTTAATTCCAGCTTTATAATGATTGCGTACAATTGATAGACTATTAGAGTTTATATGAAATTGATTGTTCAAGGAGCTATGTGCAGATGACTATCAGAAAGCCATCAACAGTGATGACACTTAGTATGTATCTTGTGATAACATGAGAACAATAATATGAGACCCTTCAAGATGAAGAAGTAAACTAGAAAATTCACAACCTTACAGTCAGGTGGATCTAGTTAATTTATTTAGAGAAAGGAGTGGAAGTTCCTACAACTCTCACTTTTGGGAATTGAGCAGTAGATAGAAAGGTACCATTGAATTGAAATAGAATGATGTATGAAGTCAAGATAATTATATCACGAAAAAGTACAAATAGCGAATGTAACGGTGCTGAGAAAAGTCAAGATCAGAATGCCTAGGCAAATGGGGAGTGTGGGTTTCAAAGAAAATAATCGAAAGTTATATAGTAATTAATGAGCTTACAGAGAGAATATGTATAGTGAATGGGGTTAAGATAATGGGCTAAATATGAAATATGTTTTGAATGTCAGTATAAAATTGCTTTTGAAGGAAGAGCAGTACAAGAAAAAATGGCAGATATGGATCAATTATAAGGTTATCAGTATTTGTGAAATAATTCATGCAAGATAGTTAAGGACAAACACAATAAATAAGCTAATTAGAATATTTAATTTTTTGTCAATGGCCAATTCAAGAGTGAGTTCTTGTTTCTGAAATTTCTTTTGGTGACAAGTCTCAGGGGTACAACTTTTTAAAAGAAATCTGCAATTACATCCAGTTTTTAAGTTGTGGGGGTTATACTAGTGAGATATTTTGAGCAGGCTATTCACACTTGCTTTCTGTGTAAAGCTCATTAGCATTTTTCAGACATTGAATAGTACATCTGGACCATGGTCAACATTATGGACTATCGCAAAGGTATTACCAAGATATATTGGTGGTTGGGTGGTGAAGGTTAAGAACTGATTAAGCAGAAACATAATCACGTGAGGACTGGATGTATTAGCTTAGTCATTTCATTTTAAATGGCACCAATGACCAGGTGGTAAAATAATCCAGAATTTTGTGAGTAGATGAGGATCAGCAACAGTTGTAAAATTCTAAACCATGATTCTTTTCATCAGACCTTAGACCTGAATGGACAAAGAAAAAAAGAAGTGCTATATAAACTAAAAAAAATATTCAAAATCAAAGTATTTGTGCAATTAATTGTTTGGGATGTTAAGATTTCTAATTAGAACTACAGTGCATGCAGGTTTCTTCAGTGAGGAGCCTAGAGTACACCATTTGCAGGTATTGTATGTGATCACATGCAAAGGCTCTGAGTGGTCTGATCAAGTGTCTAATCTGTGGAAAGAAGTTAATGAGGCAAAGACGGTGGAAGTCTTTTACTTGAATCTCAGCAAGATATTTGATAAAATATTATATATGATACAAGTAAGGAAAAATCAAGGACTTGGAATCAACGATATAACAAGCTAGAACAGAAGATAAGTAGATGCAAACATATAAAAGTGATCATAGGCTGTATTTGAAGGAAAGAACAGCAGGATTCCTTTGAACTTTTTGCTGTTTTGCATACCACTTAATACCCATAAAGCAGTTGTCAGAGAGGAAGCAGTCAATGTTGGTGCTAATTTGAGTCCTGCTAGCAACATCAATAACTGTGATTGACTAATTACTTTCAGACTGTGCTGCTGTAGCCCAGCTCACTTTAAATTATAATAGTATGCTCTTTATTTTAAATATCATTTTACAGCCATAAAGTAACTTGATAATAGGTATTCTCATTTGCCACAACTATAAAATAATGAAAAACTTGAGAAAACTGAAACAGGACACATCATGTGGATGATTGCTGCACCCAAAACAATTTTGCTTTTCTTGAAAACAAAGAGATCAAATTAGAATACAGCCTTTTAGAAAGAAATAAAGTGAAAAAGTGAAGCCTAGTACAATGAACATGATAGTCATTGTTTTGTGAACTGAATCTGAAAATAATAGCTTGAAGAAAAAAGAAGCTGAGTATGTGAAAAGATGCTGGGGTATTGAGGAAACTTTTGACAGAATAAATTCACAAATGCTACAGTAGCCTGAAGGAAACCTCACTGGAAATGGGACTAGAAAAGTGTTAATCAGAGATACAGAAAAGATAATGCATGTGAAAATTGATAGATGTTCAGATCTAAAATATTAGACTGTTTGTTGCCAATAAGAATGGAAACCATCAAATAGTTTTCAAAAATGTTGTATGACTTCAATTATGACTTTAAAGAACGTTCTATGAGAATGTTGTGCCAAAATCTGTATGGAATGGGATTGAAATGTGGCAACAAATTTACCATTGGCTTTGTATTTAAAGAGTATCCTCTATCATTGCTTCTTATCAATATACCCACAACTGCTACCACAGCCACAGTGACCTTTAATCTCTTATTGGGACAAAATCACTTTTTAGGATGAAGTGAAAAAGACAGGGTCCCTTCATCAAGTTTGTATACTTTTTAACTTATTTCAGAAAAGACATAGGAGTTCTGGAACAAAATCTATACCGTTTACCCAAAGAGCATTCATCTATGGTTGCCTATGCACCCATGACCTGAATATAATGTCATTTTCAGATGCAAAAGCGCCTGTAACACCAGACAGTACTTGCAAAATTATGACACTGGAAGTTGTGTATTGCATAGTTCGACTGTCATAACTGTCACTCCTTGGCAGTCTGCAATGAGAATGAATACATGCAGGAGAAGAACAAAAGTTCTGTACTTTACTAGATTCAGAAGTATACTCATGACTGAAAGAGGGAAAAATGTTGTGGTATTCTTTTAAGTTTTCTACTTTTCCCTGTTGCTGCTAAACTACTATAAATTTAAGGCATGTCAATATAATTTATTTGGAACATCCTAACATCTTCAACAGGAAAATGGTAAGATGCTTTATTTGCTATCAATGTCTTTATTTGCTTTGAGTGCCTCTTGGTCATTCCGTTGTGATGGCCACGGCTATCGTTTCATTTCTTCGCTTCTGCAAATATTATTGTAACTGTTTGCTGCAGGAGTTCTGTCTCTACTTGACCTTCATTTCTGTGGCTAACTTATTTATTTAATTTAGGTATCATCTTAATGTCAGGCCTTCAAAATATTATAATCACTCACACTTTGTGGAAAACTCTGGCAGAGATACCCTCCTCGAAAAGTGGTAAGCCACCAGAACTCCAGGTAGGTTGACCTCGTGCAGAGCAACTCAACTCCACCTCCAATCTCATTCGCCTACTTGTCACTGTGAACCATCTCCATCTGGAGTGGAAAGCCCCTGTTCACCTACAGACCACAGATTAGGAGACCACAGAGGAAACAGAAACCAAGGAACAAAAAACCCATCAAACAATGGTGAACTAAGAAATCAGAACATAGACCTATAATCAAAGCAATCCCAGATGCCTAGACAGTAGAAAAAGAATACAATCAAGAACAACAAGGGCAAAATTTTACCATAAGAGCCAACTCTCCTACAACCAGCCTAATAATGTGGTGAATATTCCAATAAAGATGCAACACAAGAAAAAGGCATTAATAATCAGCTTTAGGAAGATGGTAGAGTTCTTACAAACTAAGTGAATAATCCATTTAAAAAATCAAAGAAGATACTAACAAAAAATTGGAGGACATTAATGACTTTTAAAGAGAGCCAAGAAGAAAAACAAAGAGTTGAAGGAAATAAATAAAACTGTTCAAGACCTGAAAATGGAAATTAAAATAACAAAGATAACAGAAACTGAAGGGTTTCTGGAAATAGAAATAGGAACTACAGACACAAGCATCAACAACAGAATACAAGAGATAAAAGNTCACCTACAGACCACAGATTAGGAGACCACAGAGGAAACAGAAACCAAGGAACAAAAAACCCATCAAACAATGGTGAACTAAGAAATCAGAACATAGACCTATAATCAAAGCAATCCCAGATGCCTAGACAGTAGAAAAAGAATACAATCAAGAACAACAAGGGCAAAATTTTACCATAAGAGCCAACTCTCCTACAACCAGCCTAATAATGTGGTGAATATTCCAATAAAGATGCAACACAAGAAAAAGGCATTAATAATCAGCTTTAGGAAGATGGTAGAGTTCTTACAAACTAAGTGAATAATCCATTTAAAAAATCAAAGAAGATACTAACAAAAAATTGGAGGACATTAATGACTTTTAAAGAGAGCCAAGAAGAAAAACAAAGAGTTGAAGGAAATAAATAAAACTGTTCAAGACCTGAAAATGGAAATTAAAATAACAAAGATAACAGAAACTGAAGGGTTTCTGGAAATAGAAATAGGAACTACAGACACAAGCATCAACAACAGAATACAAGAGATAAAAGAAAGAAGCTTCGGCTTTAAAGCTATGATAGAAGTAATAGATATATTACTTTGGTCAACAAAAATGTTCAATCTCAAAAAAATTAGTGACTCTAAACATCCTGGAAATCTGGAGACTATGGAAAGACCAAAGCTAACAATATAAGAATAGAAGAAGAAATCCATCTCAAAACCTAAGAAAAGATTTTCAACAAAATGTTGTAATATTTTCTAACCTAAAAATAGATGGCAATAAGGATACAATAAGCATTAAAACACCATAAAACAGATTAAACCATAAAAGGAAGCCCTCACACCACACAATAATCAAATCAATAAATATACCAAAGAGAAAGAATATTAAGATTTTACAGGAAAAGAAAAAGTGTCATATAAAGATATGGTGATTAGAATTATGTATCTGTTAGATACATTTAGTTTTTAATGTCTATGAGCTTCAGTATTTCTCTGTTTACTTTTTGTCTGAATGACCTATCTCTTGGTCAGAGTGAGGTATGGAAATCTCTCAATTTCAATGAGTGAGAGTTGATGTGTAATTTTAGCTTTATTAGTATTTCTTTTACAAATGTGGTGCCCTTGTTTCCAGAATATAGATGTATACAGTGGAGAGATTATCTTAATGGACTTTCCCCTTGATTTGTATGTTAGTTCTTCCCAGTAAAACACAAAATAATAAATCTCTTCTCAGCACCTCACAGAACTTTCTCCAAAACTGAGAAAATACTCATTCAAAAAGCAAATCTCAATAGAAACAAGGAAATTAAATAACCAACTACATCATATTAGATGACTACAGAGTAAAGCTGGATTTCAACAACAGTAATAATATAAAGCCTACAAGTCATGGAAAGTTAACAACTCTGCTAAACTAGATCAAAGCAGTAATAAAAGAAATTTATAATTTCCTACAATTCAATGAAAATTAATAAAAAATACCAAAAGGTATGAGACACAGTAAAAACAGTCCTAAGAGAAAAGTTCATAACATTGAGTATCTAATATAAATGAATAGGAGAGATCTCATATTTGCAACTCAACAGTACATTGAAAGGCTCTAGAACAAAAAGAATCAAGCACAATCAAGAGGAATAGACAGCAAGAAATAAACAAACTCAGGGATGAAATTAATAAAATTGAAACAAAGATAATAATACAAAGAATGAATAAAATAAAGAGTTGGTTCTTTGAGAAACTCAACAATATAGACAAAACCTTCTCCAAAGAACTAAAAGATAGTGACTAAATATCAAAATAAACCAAATCAGAAATGAAAAGTTACATAACAGCAGAAACAAAGGAAACTCAAAATATCATTAGGTCATAATTAAAAACATATACTCAACAAAACTGGAAAATCTAAAAGAAACAGACAATTTTCTCAAAAGCTCTGTCACTTCCAAAAGTTAAATCAAGATCAGAAAAAGAACCTCAAATAGATATAACTTCTAAGATATAAGAAACAGCCATTAAGAGTCTCCCAATCTGCATTTCCCTGATCGCTAAGGAGGTTGAGCATGACCTTATGTGTCTTTTGGCCATTCGAAATTCTTCAGTTGAGAAAAGCAGATTACATTCAGTATAGATAGATAATCTTCAACCTCTTCAAAGAGCTGTAGAAAATGGCCTTTAATCTAACCTAGAGTTCTGCGGTAATGAGACATAATCGGTCCTGGCAACACTGATCTATTCCCGAGAGAATGTTGAGCACCAAAGACNCTTAAAATAAATACCCCTTTAAATCCCAACTGTTGTGGGATTATTTATGACTTATGCATTCAGAGGGGGGATGGGGGAGGGGGATGGAATTGAGAGGGGGCAGGAGGTGGAAAAATTTTAATAATCATTAAAAAATTAATAATAAAAAAGAAAAGAAGAGTCTCCCAATCAAAAAAGCACAGGGAAAGATGGTTTTAGCACACAATTATACCAGACTTTCAAAGAAAATTTAAGACAAATGCTCCTCAAACTGTTCCAAAAAGCAGAAATAGTTTAACAGTACCAAATTTATTTTATGAGGCCACATTTACCCTGATAATCAAACCACAGGAATATTCAACACCAAAAGAGAATTACAGACTATATCCCCTCATGTCCTTAGATATAATATTATGAACTAAAATACTTACCAATTGAAATGAAGTGCATATCCACCACCATCAAGTAGGCTTTATCCAGTAATGTAAGGATAGTTCAGTATATGAAAACCAGTCAACATAATCTATCATATAAATAAACTGAAAAGTAAACACATCATATTATCATTAGATGCTGAAAAGGCCTCAGATAAGTTTAATATTCATTCATAATTAAGGATACAAAAGATAGAACCTAACATAAAAAAGGAAGTTTATATCAAGGCTTTTGCCAATATCAGGCTAAGTAAAAGGACAGAAACTTGAAGCAATTCCACTATACTCTGGAAGAATATGATATTGCCCACTCTCTCCATATTTACTCAATGTAGTTCTTGAAGTTCTTGCACAGTCTCCATCCAAACACCAACACAAATCTTCACAGACCTTGAAAGATCAAACCCAAATTATATGGAAAAACAAGCAAATAAACAACAAAGCCCAGGATAGATAAATAATCTTGAACAATAAAAGTACTTGCAGAGGATCAACCATGCTTGATTTCAAGTGTACTACTGAACAATAGCAAAGCAAACAAACAACAAAACAAAACAAAACAAACTTCATGGCACTAGCATAAAAACAGACACTTTAATCAATGGAGTTTAATTGAAGACCCATATGACCCATATCTCTGGAAATCTGATTTCTTAAAAAAAAAACCCTAAAAATATATAGTGGAGAAAAAGAAAGTATCTTTAACGAATGGTTCTGGTCTAACTGGATATAAGCAAGTAGAAGAATGCTTATTTATGTTTGCACAAAATTCAAGTCCATGTAGATCAAAGACCTCAACATATAACCAGACACACTGAACCTGTTAGAATAGAAAGTAACGAATCACCTTGAATACATTGGCATAGAAGATAATTTCCTAAACAGAACATGTATAGAGCATGTACTAACATCAAAAATTATTAAGTGTGATCTGATAAAACTGAAAAGCTTGTGTAATGCAAAGAACACTGTCAATAAGGCAAAGTTGTAACCACAGAATGCAAAAACCGTTTATTCAACGAGGGCTAAAATCTAAAATATATAAAGAACTCAGACATCAACAAACCCAAAAAAAACAATTAAAATACAGGGTATAAACATCAGCAAAGACTTTTCAATAGATCTCAAATGGGTGAAAAAAAAGAAAAAACTTTTAGAAATATTCATTATCCTTTGCCATCAGGGAAATGTAAATCAAAACTCCTTTAAGATTCCATATTAAACCTGTCAGAATGGCTAGGAACGAAAACATAAATAACAAATCATGCTTGGGAGGATGGATGGCAAGCAAGGGGAACACCCTGTTGTTGCTGATGGGATAACAAACTTATACAGACTATGGAGTAGTTATACAAAGCAGCAGTGCCTCAGAAAGTTGTGAATGGATCTACCTCAAATTCAAGCTTACTAGTTGCGCGTATACCCGAATAATACTCCATCTTACCACATGGGTACTTGCTCACCTATGCTCATAGCAGTTTTATTCATAAAAGCTGGAAACTGGAAACAACCAAAATAGATAAATAAAATGTGCTACATTTCCATAACTGAATATTGCTCAGCTTTTTATTTTTTTAAATGACTCCATGAAACATACAGGAAAATAAATACCACTATAAAAAATTCATCTTAAGTGAGGTAAACCAAACCCAAGACAAATATGGTATGTACTTACTTATAAGTGGATAATAGCTGTTAAGTAATTTATAATCATTCTACAACCCACAGACTCAGAGAGGCTTACTAACAAGGACGGCTCACAAAGACATGCATGGATTTCCCTGGGACAGAGAAATAAAATACATTTTGCAGGTGACCTAGGATTGGTTGGGTTGGGAACAAAAAGGATCAGGCAGGGTTGGGGAATGGGGGGAAAGAATACTACTGGTAGAGAATACTGGAGTTGGTGGGCATTAGGTGGGTAAGGAGGAAAATAAGGGCATTGGAAACTCCTTAGAATTTATAAGGGTGATCTTAGAAGGTAGTCCTAATAGTGGAATTAAGGAGCCAGTACCAGCTACAAGCTATAACCAGGCAAGGCTTTCAGTAGTGGGACTGGGACACAAACACAGCCAAAAAAAAAAATAATAATCTTTGATCCACAGTTCACTCTGCCTGCAAGATCAAGATCAACTGGGCAACTGGGTTAATTGTGGCGCAGAACTTGTGCTAGTGACTAATCAATGATTAGTCTCATTAGAGGTCCAAGCCTTGATAGGGAGACTATGTCTGACTCTGCCTGGGTGGTTAGGAACCAAAAGTTGGATTGCCTGGAGACCTAGGATAGAAACAAACCCTACTGGCAAAACCAAAAATACAATAAATGAAATGATTCACACGCATACTCTGCTATACTCATACATCGTTGCCTAGTCCAAGAGAGACTACCTCTGGCAACCAAAGAGAGAAGAGGCAAAATCTCACGACCAAACAGTAGGCAGAGCTTGTGAATTTCCACAAAAAAAAAATACTGGAAGAAGAATTGTAGGAGTCAGGAATGTAGAGACCACCAGGAGAACGTGGCCCACAGAATCAACTAAACATGTCTCACAGGGGCTCTGAAGAGCCTGAAGCAACAGTCATAAAGCCTTGGTACACACTAGATCCTCTGCATATATGTTGTGGTTGTGTTCCGTAATTTTATTGTGGGACTCCTAACAGTGGGAATGGGCTGTCCTTGATTTTCCTTACCTGCTCATAGGACCCTTTTCTTCCTGCTGAGTATCCTCGTCCATCCTTGATATGAGGTTTTCTGCCTAGTCTAATTGTATCTTGCTATCTCTATTCAGTTCATATCCCTGGGAAACATGCTCTTTTGTGAAGGGAAATGGAGGAGATGCGGATCTGGGAGAGGCAGGTTGGGTTCAGGTGTAGTCAGAGAGGATGATGAATAGGACTGTACTGTATGAAAGAAGAGTGAATAATAAAAGAAAGGAAAGAAGGCAAAAGAAATCTTAGGTTGTATAAAACCATTGCATCTATTGAATCTCAGTTCTCTCCTAGCTCTTGAGCTGGGTCCCATTATTGAGCATGTCTTTCTTTTCCTTTTGTTTTTACTATTTCTGCTCTGAACTCTTTTTGGGGCATTTTGTTAACAAATTCATTCTTATAAACATATATCAATGGAAGACACTATCGAAATCCACATTTTGAAAAGTAGCAATTTATGTGTGAAAATTTCCAATTCTAAATCTATTTACATTAATCAGCTATCACTGTATTTTTCTCATTAAAAATAAATAAAATTAAAGGTGAGCCAATGCAAATCTTAAGTTATGGGTTTACTGGTTCATACTATTCCACACTCTGAGCAAAGTTTATCACTCCTTTCAATCTCAGCATTTAGCAAACAGATTCTACCATTTTCTCCTCTGTAGTTATAATAAACAACAGAAATAATGGGAAAACTCCATGGACTTGGAGTTTTCTACTTTCTGTTCCTGGCCAAGGTCTTCACCAAAAGTGTATTAATTTTTAAAATTTTCTCAATGAACATTTTCTTTACATATTCTAAGAAATCTCTCTCTCTTAACTATTGTCTGAGGTTTCTGTCCTGCCTGGTTCCCGCAGTTGTTAAATCTCCAAGAAATCACACAGAGGTTTACATTAGTTATAAACTGATTGGCCCATTATCTCAGGCTTTTTTATTAACTCTTATGACTTATCCCATTATTCTTGTCTATGTTAGCCACTAGGCTTGGTACCTTATTCGGTAAGGCAGTCACATCTTGCTTCTTCTGTGGCTGGGTCACAACTGCATACTAGGACTTCCTTCTTCCCAGAATTCTCCTGTTCTCATTGACCTACCTCTACTTCCTGTCTGTTTTTCCCACCTATACTCCTGCCTGGCTACTAACCAATCAGCATTTTATTAAAATACAATAGACAGGGTACAAACCATTGTCCCCAGCACTTGATACCTTCTTTTTGTTTCTGTCTTGGATACTTTTAAAGATAATGTCCTCACACTAAACATTTGAGAACACATGAACCAGGTGAAACAGTCATTCCTTTATACAGAAGGTGGGATAATAGGCTGAAATTTCTTAATCGTTTGCCTGCATTGTTATTGATATTGTCCTGGTAAAATCCATTTGACAGTGTGAATTAGATTGTGTTTTGTATTTTTTTATTATGGTGGTATCTTTGTCAAATAAATCTTATATTAACAAATAGTAACAGCAGAATAAGATTTTATTATTCAGATTTAAATAATAACTTTCAATCAATTTATTTTTTATATTTTATGTCACCATCGAATTTCACATTTCATGTGTAGAAAAAAGTATTTTTATTATTCTTAATGAGCCCTATATATATAAATAACCCTGTGGTATTTTAGAATTAATTCCTATCTGTAACATTTTGAATTTTACTCTTTTCCATGGTAATTATAAGATACGTAAGAATAAAGAAAATAGTAAATTTTAGATATATTAAGATAATCCATCAATTATTTATTTAAATGGTCTAATATTGCTAGTAATTTATCTTAGTGCAATACAATATTTCATACTAAAATACAAACAAGCCTTTATTTCTTTGTAAAATAGTAACACTGATGAATATTCTTTGGATAGAATTAAGTAAGTAATGATCACATACAACAAAATAGACACAATTGTTTTGCATCATCATGTAAACTGTTTTGTGTGTGTGTGCATAATTTGTTGTTTATAGAGTCAGTGCTTTATTTCAGTTGGTGCTTGACTTTTGACTTGTGAGCTCCTGCAATAAGAAGTAAGCAGTTCCTTATTCAGCCATACCCCACCAACTTTGCTTGTTTAATGTTCACTGTTTGTGCTATAGAACTAGACCTTAGTTGTTCATCAATTAAAACTGAAGTAGTTAAGCATCTTCCATCTTTCTTTATAAACCCTGAATGCTTCCACTTTGGTGATGGCCAACATTGAATCTTCAGAGGGAAAGGAAAGGAGGGCTGAAAGAAGATGATGCATTTTTAACCAAGGTTAGTTATGTGATTTTCTCTGACAAAAGCAACATTGTGACTTCTGGAATTTAGTAAGAGAGACATTTAGCCCAGTCAGCAGGGCTGTAAATTTCCAAACATCAGCTAGACAGAATCGAATTCAATCATTTATGCGCCTTGGGATACATCCAACACACTTCTTATTTTCCTGAGAAATCCTGCTGACTTGGAGCAGGTGTGTCTTAAAATAACAAGAACTCATCAAGTTGCAGTTGTTATCTTTCTGATGGCTCCATCTTAACTCCTTCCTTTGTGTGCACCTGGCCACATAAGCACTGTGCATTCTTTCAGCCTTACAACACACAATCCAACAGAAAGTTTGGCGTTGTTCTTGAATATTAAAAAGGATTGATGTATTAACAATGGTTGGTAGACATTAACAGTAGGACTGATCATAAAACAGATTTCAAAGCCTAGTGACCTTCCATGATCATGATCATTTTCACACCATTCCACTAGTTTATTTATGAAAAACAAAGGTGGATTTTCTCAGTATACACATAAACACTTTATCATGGCTTACTATGTAATTATTTCATTTGTATTCAGACTAACGGAGATAAACTAACTAATGGTAATATTGACCTCTATTTACTTTATATTCCTGGCATCAGAGTATGTAAGCAGCTTAATAAAACACCCGAATGCTAATAAGAAATACATCTAGTAGGATGATAAGATTTTAAAAGTTAATTTATGTATAAATTTGTTACTTGAAATATTTCCAGTTACATGGACTCTACCTAAGACTTAGTATACATGCCATTTGCGTAAAATTTGTAAAACATAATTGTTTTAAAATTTATTTTTACATAAAGATATAGAATCAATATGGTTATGTACTATCTGTTAAAAATATTCTTGAGTAATATAAGTCACCGATAGGCTAGGATTATAGGCCACATGAGTAAGAAACCAGAATAAATTCTGAAAATTTTATTTTTTATTTTCTTTAATTCCATTTTATACTGCTTTTAGTAGTTAATGAATAAAGCTGCTTTCGGTCAATGACTTAACAGAGTAAAGCCAGGCAGGAAAACCTGAACAAAGATGTAGAGACAGAGTAGGGGAGTTGGGGAGAAGCCTTGTAGCCTTCTCAGGAGACAGAGGCCTCTGCGGGAGCGCTTTGAAACTTTTCCAGGTAGGCCATGACCTCACGGCGATGCACAGATTAATGAAGATGGGTTAATTTAGGATACAAGCGATAGGTAAAAATATGCTTAAGCTATTGGCCATATCTCTGCACAGGTTGAGCTCTACAGAATGAACTGGAAGGAACACTACAATTAAAAGAGGTTAACCACACCCAAGACAACACAATGAATAATTTGAAACCAGCGTATTTAAAAGGGGAAAACCCTTTGCTTGGCAGTTGTGGCACATGCATTTAATTCCAGCGCTCTTGAAGCAAAGACGGGCAGATCTCTATCAGTTCAAGGTAAGCCTGCTCTACAGAGTGAGTTCTAGGACAGGCTACAAATCTACAAAGAATTCCTGTCTTAAAAAAAAAAAGAGGCAGGGGAGATCCACATTTTAACAACATAGTAACTGAAATCATTAAACACTACTCATTTTTAATTATCAATATTTGTTGTCTCAATTCACTAATACAAAACCACAGAGCAGGGAAATGAGTGTGAAATAGGATCAGTTCTTCAGTTGCCTCCAAGTAACACAAATCAATATCAAGGATATATACTACCTTGGACAAAAGTATTGAAAAATATATTCCAAGAAAACCATAAAAGAAACAAGCCAGAACGCCATTTCAATATCTGACAAAACAGACTTTGAACCAAAACTATTCTGAAGAGATAGAGGAGACAAAATACTAATCAATGGGCTAAACCAAAGAAGACAATACTGTAATTCTTAGTATCTATGCACCAACTACATAAAAGAAATACTACTACAGCATAAACCACATACTAATCTTTACATAATGAATTCAATATCTCATAACAGACAGGTCAACCAAACAAAAACAAGAGAAAGAGCGGGCCTAATTTGTTAGGGACCAATCTCAACAAATTGGGGAATGGGAATTTTAAAAACAGAGTAAGGAATATGAAGATGCATAAAAATAATAGGACAGAAACCATAGAATCTGTCTGGAGGGCATTCCAGTGACTGAAATCCTGAAAATCCACCCGTGTTTATTTTTCCACAGATTTTATACCCAAGGTAAGTGGGGAAGGGGTAACAAAAGACTTAACATGATACAAAGGATAAAGTCAATAGCTTTATCGCTCTGGGACATCAAATCATTAGCATTCTGTAGTCGAGGTAGCAAACGTGCTCTGTATCACTTATCCTGAAGACCACCCTACCCCAGGTGACCTCATAAGTACAAAAGAAGGAGCAGAAGTACCTCTGCATATCTTGACCACCGTCAGGATGGTATGGAGCTATCTTAATTTCAAAAGAACCAAGCAATCATATTCTGAGTTGGAACATGCAACTATGCTTGTCAGTCTACAAAATCTCTATCAGACAAAGTGGAAATGAGCCTGCATTTTCCAGCCTCCACACCAATTGCCATTTTTAAACAAAATGAACCTAACATATTTATAGAATGTTACATCCAAACACAAAAGAATATACCTTCTTATAATCCCCTCATGGAATATTATTCAAAATTTCTCATTTACTTGGAAACAAAGCAATTCTTAAAAGAAACAATAAAGTCAAAGTAATTCTCTGCTCTCTATCTGACCACCCTGAATCAAAGCAGGGTATGAACCACAATAGAAACACCTGAAAACTTATAAAGGCATGGACAATGAACAACATAACAGCTGATAAATGGGTCAAGAAATATATTAACGACTTTTTAGAATTGAATGAACATAAATACAAAATATACACAAGCCTTATGAGACACAATGAAGTATGTTCTAAGAGACAAGTTGGTAGCACTAAGTCTTACATTAAAAAAATGGAGTGATCTCATATTAATAATTAAAGGGCACATTTGAAATCCCTAGAACAAAAGAAAGAAATCACCCCAAAATTTATAGAGAAGAAATAATTAATCTTAGATCTGAAGTTAATAAAATAGAAACAGAAGTAACATCTAAAGAGTTAATGAAACAAAGAGTTGATTCTTTGAGAAAATCAACAAGATAGAAAAAACCTTCTCTAAATTAACAAAAATGAAAAGAAGATAAAATTAGAAATGAAAGTGGAGATATACCAAAGGACAACAAAAAAAAATCCAGAGAATCAGAAGAACATACATTGAAACTTATATTCCACCAAGTTGGAAAATATAAAATAATGGAAAATTTTGTGAATATATATCACCAAAGTTTTTGATGAGGATCAAATAAACAAGTAAAGCATATCTGTAACTCTGATGAAATAAAATTAGTAATTAAGATTTTAATAAACAGCAACAAAAAGCCCTAGGCTACATGATTTTAGTACAGAATTTTCTCTGACTTTCTAAGAATTAATGTCAAAATTGCTCAGTTTTGTTGTTGGAGGCTGCTTCTTTGTTCCCAGCTGCCAAGACCACAAAATAATCATTCAGAAACTATATTAATTACAACATTGCTTGGTCTATTCATTTATGCATATCTAACAGAGTCATATATTAAATTAACCCATTTCCATTAATCTGTGTATAATCATGTGGCTGTGGCTTACTGGATAAAGTTCCATCTAGCATCCTCCATATGTCTCCAACGGGGCTATATGGCTTCTCTCTGACTCCACCTTCTTTCTCCCAGAATTCAGTTTTGTTTTTTCTTGCTAGCTCTGTTCTGCCCTGCTATAGGCCCCAAGCAGTTTCTTTATTAGTCAAAGGTAATCACAGCACACAGAGGGGAATCGCACTTCACAATTTGTTAAATAAAATAAAAACAGAGGAAGCACTGCCCAACTTATTTTATGAGGCAACAGTTACCCTGTTAACAAAATCACATAAAGACCCAAAATGAAAGAAAATTATATACCACTTTCTCTTATAAATACACTTGCAAAATAGTCAATAAAATACTTGCAAGCCGAATCCAAGGACACACAAAAAGCAAGACCAGCAAGACTTCATCCAAGTGTTGCAGGAATTGCTCAATATACGAAAATCAATAAATGCAATCCATCTTAAAAAAAAAAAAACTTAAAAACGATCATCTCAATAGATTCAGGGAAGTCCTTTCACAAAACCCAGCATGTCTTCATGATAAAAATCTTGGAGAGATTCTGGATACAAGGAACATACCAAACATAATAAAGGCAATTCATAGTAAGCCTATAGTCAACATCAGATTAAATAGACATAAACAATTCTGTGGAAATGATGCTTAAAAGAAATCCCACACTTGCTCAGAATTGAGAAATGGATGGTTATTTATTTAAGAGTAAACTCACAAATCAGAATTTTCTGCTTGAAAGGAGAAAAGAGACCAAATCAGCAACCTGAAAGAGCAGCCATGGAAAAAAAGGGGAGGGCGCAGGCTCTGTATCAGCATATATAGTACAAGAGGCCACTCCCCAGTAGGCCGGTAACCACAAGCTGTAAGACTTCCTACAGCACAATTTCTACAACACTAATATTGATAAGACTGCCCACTTTCTCCACATCTAGTCCATATAGTACGTGAAGTCTTATCTAAGGCAATAAGAAAACTAAAGTAGTTCAATGAGATACAAATTGAATGAGGAAGTCTTAGTATACTTATTTGCAGGTGATATGATATCATACATAAGTGAACCTAAAAATTCCATCCCAGAGCTCCTTCAGCTGATAAACACTTTGAGCAGTGTACCTGGATACAAAATTTATTTACATAGCCAGATAGTCTTTCTATGCCATTTGTCTATACAAATGTTGAAAGGACTGAGAAAGAAATCAGAGAAAAATTACCTTCCACTCTAACCTCAAACAATATGAAATATTTTCCCGTAACTCCTACCAAGCAAGTGAAAGACTTGTAAAATAAAAGTTCAAACTTTGATGAAAGAAAGTAAAGATAATATCAGAAGGCAGAAATAATTTCCATACATATTCATTGATAAGATTAATATAGTAAAAAGGATCATTCCAACAAAATCAATCTACAGATTCAATGCAATCCCTGTCAAAATTCCTACACAATTCTTAAAAGATTTTTGTAAAGCACATACTTCAGCTTCATAAAGAAACACAGACACACACACACACACACACACACACACACACACAAAACCCACCACCACCACGACTAACACCACCACCATCACCAACAACAAAAAAACGAAGTGGCTAAATCAAACTTCAATAATAGAAGAACTAATGAGATTGGTGTCTAGCTCAATTGTCATCAGAGAGGCTTCAGCCAGCAACAGATGGAAACAGGTGTAGACCAATAACCAAAAAATTTGGATGAAGGCTGAAAAAGTGTGAGATAAAGGAACCACAGGTGTCAAGGACTCAACAAGACACCTCACAGGATCAACGGAACTGGGTTCATAGGTGCTCAAAGAACCTGAACCGCCAACCAGGGAGCCTGCATGAAACTGACCTAAGTAATCTGCATGTATGTAGCAATTGTGTAGCTTGGTATTCTTGTGGAACTCCTAACAGTGGGAACAGGGGTTGTCTGTTACTCTTTTACTAGCTTTTGGACCCCTCCTACCCATATTAGGTTGCCTTGCCCAGCCTTAATACGTGGTGCTTAGTCTTACTGCAAATTGATATGCCATGTTTTGTTGATACTCTTGGGAGACCTGTTCTTTCCTAAACAGAATTATAGGTGGAATGGATTGGAGAATGGGAACAGAGGGAAATGATTGGGCAGGAGAGACAGGGAAGAGAAGAAGGAGGTAAACAGAGGCCAGGGTGTAAAATAAATAAGCTTGACAAAATAGAACTGTGGAATAAAGTTGTAATACAGAGTTATAGTAATAAAACAGCATAGTACTGGCGCAAAGTAATACATTATACATATATCCATTTATAAACTATGACTTCTAGTTTCTTTTTATTGGATTCTTGAGAGTGCAAACATGTGATTACTCCTGTCTTTTTCTGTTTCTTTTTTTTTCTGGGATCTTTTTCTTCTGTTTGTGTTACTTGTCCAATCTAACGTGGTACTTTTTCCATCTTATTGTTTTATTTTATATTGTCATAGTTCATGAAAAACATGTATGTTCTTTTATGACAGACACAACAGAGGTTAGATAATTTGTGGAGTGGAGGTGACAAAAAACTGAGAGGAGTAGTTGGAACAGAAAACAAAACCAGGATATATTAAGTGAGAAAAATATTTTTAATAAAAGGAAATAAAATAAAGAATAAATATATCAATTATAAAAGGATAGTAAAGATTTACATTTTATAAATGATATATTGGAAGATACAAAATATGAATCATTTTTATTTATAGTTATTAAAAATTGCTAAAATTGAGCATTTTAACAAAATTACAAGAATTAGCAGAATGAAATTTAGAATTTTTACTTCCTTCTTTTGGATGCCTGATATTTAGATAAGACCCAAAGATAAAATATGGAATAATAAACTTGAGTAATATAAGCAAAGAACATAACATAATACACTAGCTCAGATGCATATTGATTTAAAGTTAACTTGCTCTCCTCACTAAATAAACATTTTCCAACTCAAATATTTCAAGCAGAAAATATTTCTTCACAGAGTGCATAGCAGAGGGAAAGTTGTCTTTAATAAACATATATTCGATTTTCCTCACAAAAACTATTATTTTCCTTTGTCCATTCTTCTGGGATAGATATTTTAAAAATAACTACCATGGTCAGTAGAAAATTGCACAGTTGAAATAAAGCTAAATTCAGGGTTACAGTTCGGTTCATAAAGCATCCATAGTGAATGGTAATGAAGCCGACCTAAACGATAAATATAAAACTTTTAATTTATGATAAAATTTTGATGATAGCAAGACAAGAAAAAATATAAAAACACCAATGATATAATTTCATGAAGAACTGATTGTCTTCTAAAAAATAAAAATAAATCTATTATATATGGTCTTTGCTGGCATAATAGTTCTTAATATGAATGCATTCCTTGAAATGTATTTTGTGATGGGATTAGTTTCCTGGTGAGAAAATTTGTCATTTCGCTTCCATTCAGGATAAAAAAAAATTGTGCATAGAAGTAGTGCATGGAAAGCAACTACAGCTAAGAGATAGGAAGAGAGATTTTCTAGAGAACTGTTTCTTACTTAATAACCTAACACTTTTGAACCCATTATGAGACTACACACAATCTAAATGACAAATAATGTGGCAATAATCCAATATCAGAACTTAAAATGAAATGCATATAATTACTGAAATTCATGGGAGTGTGTTTCTTCAAGTCATTTAGTAATTTGTTCATAATTACAAATTTTTCTCTGTAATATAGGACAATGTCTGGATGGTCAGATAAAATCCTGGAAAATTTGAGATGAGAGAAATTTGTTTTATCCTCTTTCTGCCTTCTCTGTTACAAACCTAGCACTTGAAATCATTTCCCAAAATAATAAAGTGACTCATTATATTGAAATTAATCTTAATTTATATTATCATGGATTTCTTTGAATGATCATTGTATATTTTACTATTGTTAGTTTGAAAAATTACAGAAGAAGTTTATATCATGTTGTTATTCACTTCTGCTGAAGGTTCATGTACTGGAGGATGGCAATGTGGGACCTTTAAGATGGGAGACTACTGAAAGTAACTAGGTTAAGGGAGTCATGTTCTTGCATGGCATCAATAGCTCATTAGTGAGTTAATCTTTAGACGGTAGATTAATGTAAAGCAAAGACACCTCATGTCCTTTTTTTTTGTATAAACCAGCTTCTCACATTGTATATCATTCTGTAACTCAGTCAAGGGTCCATTACTCCCAAATCATTTTCACATCCAGTCAACCAAATATAAGCCACACAATACTCCTTCTTTAGAAAGTGCCCAGCATTTGGAATTTTTTATAGTAATGCAAAATAGACTATGACACCTTCCCAAACAGGTCAAAAATAGAGAAATTGGAACCTGTAAAACAAAATCAAATCAAAGTTCATAAATATCAAATATTTATTTTTTATTACTAACTTAGAAAAATAATGTGTATTTAATCTTAGCATAGTAATGACACAAAAATAAAGATGCAGAACAATACAATAGAGGAGATGACCCAGAAATAAATCAGTTCTCAAGAGAGAACTGATCTTTAAGCTGTCAAATACATATATGCATAGTCTCTCTTTCTTAGTAAAAATGAAACAGTTGTTTAAAAGTAACTATGTAGTCTGTGTGATAATAAAATTGCATATCATTTAAATAAATTAGTTATCCAGGATGATTATTTGTTTAAAATCTCTAATTTATTTTCTAGCATCATGTACATTGCCACAGATAAGTAACTTCTTAAATAGTCTTTCATACTAGTTTCACTATATTTGAATTAATGATAGTAAGTCTTAGCAATTAAATGTACAATTCTATGCATGTGCATATAAGATGAAAAAAATGTAATTCACATATGACAATAGTTGGCTTTTAAAAAATTATTTGAATGAACTCTAGTTTATAAATATGCACTCTACTTTGGAAGTCAGAGTACATGACTACTTGTAGAAAATTTACTGAAATTAAGAAAATTCTAGTTGTGTGAATTGGGACTATGGAGTAATGTATCCTTACCAGCTTTCAGGAAATGGCTAAGGTGAATGATTACATAACTATAGCATATTTTATTATATTTTTGTGATCTTTCTTTTTTAACTTTTTTATTGATTTTATTGAGCTGTACATTTTCTCTGCACTCTCCCTTCTCCCCTCCCCTTAAGAACACATGTGATTTAAAGAGAAAAGGTTGGATATTTATATTTTGTATTTAATTACAATATTTTATTGTATAATTATATATACTACTATGTAAAATTCAAGTTATACTCAAAATAATACTTAAAGACAAATGGTTGAATAGCAATAGTGTATTTTAAAGATCATGCATGCTTGCATATGTGTGAAATGTTTGGATCGCTTCATATGTGCACATGAATATATGTGTGTACATTGTATTTATCTCCATGTTTATCATTCAGATAATTTGGGATAGTTCATTAAAGAATCATGCCAGGTATCTAATTTTTAAGTTTCTTAAGAAAGATCCATTCAAGAGTTCTGTCTTGGGCCTGGAACAATGTCTCAGCACTGGACAACATCTGGCTGCACTTTAGAGGTCCAGGATTTTGCTTCCAGTATCCACATGGCAACACACAACCCTCTACAACACCAGTTTCAGGAGAATATAAAGCCTTCTTCCTGCCTCTATGGGCACTGCACACATGTAGTACACATACATATATACAGAAAAACACCTATCGATGGAAAACAATAAAAAATAAAGATTAGTTATAAAGGATTTCAGAGTGATTTTTAATTACTTGTCTATTATATTTGTATTTTCTGTAACTAATTTAACATAGAAGTTATGGATTAGTTGTTGACCTAATTAATAACCACCATAGTGAATCATTAAGCATTGATTAAATGAATATTTATGTCACAGGAAGCTCATATGTTACACTCTAGGCAGCATTTGTTGAGCTTTTGTGAAAAAATCATCCTCTTGCAAAGACAAGAAGACAACAGAATTCCTCTCTACCAAATGAACATATAAAGAGAGTTTTCACTTTTTTTCTGTATTTACGGAAAGAACACTCACTTATATGTGATCTTGGTTGTATCCTATCTCATACTTACAGTCATAAGAAACATGAGATGAGTTAAATGGTTTTGGTTGTTGTTTAAAACACTTAGTCTATGTAATATAGACTTAGCAGCCTTAATAAATAAAAAACAGGCACTTAGTACATTAGCATCTAGACCAAAGAACCACCAATTAAGTTAATATGACGTTGCAATCAGCATGGAAAATAATTCACAATAGATATTGTAGGTCTTGACAATGAAAAAAATCCAATAAAATCTAACAAAAGTTTGTCTATGTTATTTTTTGAGTAATGTTAGCAAAACAGTATAGAAAATATATTAACAAAGTAGCATTATAAATATTGAAATAGAACTACATTAGAAATCATGGAAGATTTTTAAAATAATACTATTTATACAAGAACATTTTCTTGTTTCTTTGTGTGCATGTTCATACTTTATACCGTTCATGTGCAGGTTAGAGGACAATCTGTGGGAGCCTGTTCTAAAGATAAGACACAGTGTGTCAGGCTTGACAGACTCTGCCTCTATTCACTAAGCCGTATTGCCCACCAATGTCTTCAAATTTTGAGTAGAAAATATCAATAGCAAAACACAATAAGAATTTTGAGCAGGAAATGATAAATTTGTTCTAGCTTCTTCATTCCTTACAGAACTTCTGGAAGTCAATTACACAGTTAAAATGATTCTTATCTTTTTTTCTGGTTTAATGTACAGTTTTACATTTTATTGTGTTACAGCTTTAATTTGGTCCCCTGCTTTTAACCTTTGATTTCCAAGTGCTCTTCACTAGAGTCCCAGCAGCATGAGATGACAACAGTGAAGAGATTTTGCCCAGGCAGCAGTGGAGAGCTTCATGGTAATGAAAGAGATAATTGTGGCTCCCTGCCTTTGCTATAATTGAAAATCAAGTATACAGCATTTTCCATTTAACTTTATTGCCTGACTTCAAACCAGTGTATAGGAGGGAAAGCAGCACCAGAGTAATTCCTCTGCTGATTTCCTGTCTGTACAACAGTTTGAAAACCAGTATTAAAGTTAAGCAGAACAGGCAATTAGATTTATTCAATTACAGCTGTGTGAAAGAAACACAATTGTCGGTTTTAATATTCTGAATTTGCTGCTTTCCAAATATATGTTTGAAAACCTATTAGTCAAGTTCTTCTTCAGACTGAAAAATAGATAAAAATCATTAGATAAAACAATGCAACATTTTCTTTTCTTTCTGACTTCTGTGAAAACTTTGCTATGTTACAGTGTTTAAAGTTGCCTAGTTTGGAATGGAGAGATGACTCAGTAGTTAACACCACTTCCTTCTCTTGCAGAACTGTGAGTTCACTTCCCAGCAGACAAGGTGGCTAACAACTACTTGTACCTGAAGCTTCAAAGGATCTAGGATACTCTTAGGGCCTTTGTGGGAATAAGACAAACACACGGTGCTCATATTTACATCCAGGTCAAACTAGAACACATAAAGTGAAACATTTTTTAAATATCTGGATAAATGAGTCTTGATGACAAAAAAAGATTGCATATGTCATAAATATTAAAGAAATTAGATCAAG
The DNA here is from genome assembly GCA_001685075.1 of Bramus lutescens. Lineage (NCBI taxonomy): Eukaryota > Metazoa > Chordata > Mammalia > Rodentia > Cricetidae > Bramus > Bramus lutescens. The sequence continues at coordinate 22,943 of LOEQ01009650.1, forward strand.
TGGAATCTTTATAGTAATGTGACTTAAAAACATTAGACACATTATTTCAGGGGTTAGTCATAACATAATCAACTACAAAGAATACTACAGCAGTTACTATTTATATTTTTAGCAATGCTTTAAATAATACCTGAAAAATTCAATATGCTTTATGTGAAAATAAATACTAAACATTTATATGCAAAGTGACACTCTGAAATTCCCAGATTCTTCTTAAACTTGTATGTATCATGTAAGCTATTTGTCTCTTAGTTGGTGGCTTGTCATTGAAATGCATAAAAATTGCTTGAAATAGTATATATACAACTGGATATTTGTGTTTATGCTATCCCATGAAGAGCAGGCATTTGCTGTTTCCTTGGTACCAGTTTCAAAAATCTCACAAAAGTCTAATAGATCTGTGTTTTGATGTTTTGCATAGTAGAGATTGTGGTAGCAGACACAGACTTATAAAGATTCACTTCAGACAAAATTCAAGCAAGAGACATCTGAAGCAAATTTCTCACCTCTTACCATTAAACGATTTGCATTTAATACCTGGTGGCAAAAGGGCATCAGGTTTCTTCAACTGATTGTCACAATGCTCCAGGGCAGACCTCATGCTGAGAAGTAGTTAGCCAACACAAAGCAAACTCCTTGTCATTGAGTGGACTTTTTGTTGCTTTTTTACTGCCTCCCAGGTTCATGGTGCTGTCCAGGCCTGGACTATTGCTGAGAACTATACCTAGGTCTAAGGCCCTGCAGCAACCAGGCTCTATGTTAATGTTTGTGGCTCATATTGCCACCAAGGGCCATGCAGAGGCCCATAGGCTGTACTGACACCTGAGGCCATGCTGGTGTTTGAGAGTCATACAGCCATCAGACTCTGTTGCTGCACAGGCCCATTGTGATATCCTAACCTGAACTATAGCCAAGAGCCATGTCTGGGTCCATGACCATAAAGCAGCCAAAGTCTGTGTTGATGTCCGTAGCTACTGTTTCCAATGAAGGCCAGTTGAATGCCCAGAGGTCATGGTGGTGTTTGTGGCCATGCAGATGCTGGTTCAATCCTATCTGAGTCACCTGGAATTATCTACTGGAGCCTGGTCACATCCTGGTCTGGGCTGCTGACAAGGACCATGTCTGGGTCTCTGTTGATACCCATGGGTCCATGGTGTCACCAAGAGTTACATGGATGTCTGGAGTGTGGACCATCACCTAGGCCCATGTTAGTGTCCTTTGCTTTACGGATGCTTCTTAATTTCAGGAGGTGCAATTTATTTATTTTTAATCTCAGTGTCTATGTTACTGTTATTATATTTAGGAAGTGGTGCTTTGTGCCCATGCATTGAAGGTTAAATCCCACTTTCTTTTCTATTAGGTGTGGTCAGATTTTTATTTGTATTTATATTTTTATTTAATCCATTTGGATTTGAATTTTGTGCATGGGGATAGATATGGAAATATTTGCATTCTTCTACATGCTGACATCTATTTATGCCAGGACCATTTGTTGAAGCTGCTTTCTTTTTCCATCGTATAATTTCACCTTCTTTGTTAAAATCAGGTGTTCACAGGTGTGTGGATAAATATTCGGGTCTTAGATTTGATTCTGTTGATCAATCTGTCTGTTTTTATGCCAATATCAAGCTTTTTTCATTACTGTAGCTCTATAACAGAGTTTGATATCAGGGCTAGTGATGCCTCCAGAAGTTCCTTCATTGTAAAGGATTGTTTGGGGCTATCTTCTTGATTTTTTTTTCCCATATGAAGTTGAGTATTGCACTTTTGAGGTCTGTGAAGAATTTTGTTTAGACATTGAAGGGGATTGTGTTGAATTTATAGATTCCTTTTGGTAGAATTGCCATTTTTATTATGTTGATCCTACCTATTCAAGAGTGTGGGAGATCTTTCCATTTTCTGATAGCTTCTTCAATTCTTTTTTTAAAGACTTAAAGTTCTTATTGAAAATGTCTTTCACTTGTTTAGTTAGTGTTGCCTCAATATATTTTATGTTATTTGTGTTTGTTGTGAATGGTGATGTTTCTCTGATTTCCTTATCATTTGAATACAGGAAGGTTACTAATTTTTTTGAGTTGATCTTGTATCCTGCCACATTACTAAAGGTGTTTATCAGCTATAGGAATTCCCTGTGAGAATTCTTGTGATCACTTATGTATACTATCATATCATCTGCAAATAGCTAGTCTGACTTCTTCTGTTCCAATTTGGATCACCTTAATATCCATTTGTTGTTTTCTTGCTCTAGCTTGAACTTAAAGAAATATGTTGAATAGATATGGAGAGAGTGGACAGCCTTGTTTTGTTCTCAATTTTCATGGAATCGTTTTGAGTTTCTCTCCATTTAATTTGATGTTAGATGTTGGCTTGCTGTATATTGCTTTTAATATGTTTAGATATGCTCCTTGTATTCCTAGTCTTTCCAAGACCTTTATCATGAAGGGATGTTGGATTTTGTCAAATGCTTTTTCAGCATCTAATGGGATGATCATATTTTTTCTTTCAGTTTACTTTTATAATGTATTACATTGCTAGATTTTTGTATATTGAACCATTCCTGCATCTATGAAATGAAGCCAACATGACCATGGTGGATGATTTTGTGTGTGTGTGTTCTTGGATTCAATTTACCAATATTTTATTAAATATTTTTGCATCAGTGTTCATGAGGGAGATTGGTTCATAATTCTCTTTCTTGGTCAAGTCTTTATGTGTTTTTGGTATCAAAGTAACTGTACCCTAATAAAAAGAGTTTGACCATGTTCCTTCTGTTTCTATTATGTGGAAAAATCTGAAGAGTATAGTTACTAGCTCCTCCTTGAAGTTCTGGTAGAATTCTGCACTAAAACCATCAAGCCCTGGGCTTTTTGTTTGTTTGTTTGTTTGTTTGTTTGTTTGTTTTGGCTGGGAGGCTTTTGATAACAACCTTTATTTCTTTGTAGGTTATAGTTCTATTTAGCTTGTTCACCTGGTCTTGATTTAGCTTTGGTATGTGGTACCTATCAATAAAATTGTCCATTTCTTTTACATTTTTCAGTTTTGTGGTGTACAGGTTTTTGTAATATGACCTAATAATTCTCTGGATTTCCTCACTGTCTGTTGGTATGTCCCCCTTTTAATTTCTGATTTTGTTAATTTGAATGCTCTCTCTTTGCCTTTTGATTAGTTTGGAAAAGGGTTTGTCTATCTTTATAATTTTCTCAAAGAACCAGATCTTCATTTTATTGGTCTTTGTATTGTTTTCTTTATTTCTATTTTATTGATTTCAGCCCTCATTTTGATTATTTCCTGTTATGTATTCCACTTGAGTGAGTCTGCATTTTTTATTCTAGAGCTTTCATATATGCTGTTAATTCCTTAGTGTGACATTTCTCCAATTCTTTATGTAGGCAGTTAGTGCTATAAATTTTCCTCTTAGCACTGCTTTTGTAGTATCTCATAGGTTTAGATATGTTGTGCTTTCATTTTAGTTGATTTATAGGAAGTCTTTAATTTCCTTCTTTATTTCTTTGTTGACCCAGGGGTGATTATATATTCAATTTCTGTGAGTTTGTAGGTTTTCTGCAATTAGTGTTGTTGTTGAATTCTAATTTAAACCATGGTGCTCCAATAAGATACAGGAGGTTATTTCATTTTTTTTCTTCTCTCGAGGTTTGCTTTGTTACTGAGAATGTGATCAATTTTAGAGAAGGTTCCATGAGATACTGAGAAAAATGTATATTCTTTTGTGTTTGGCTTAAGTGTTCTATAGATGTCTGTTAAGTTCATTTGAGTCATGCTATCTGTTAGTTCTCTTATTTCTCTGTTAAGTTTCTGTCTGGTTGATGTGTCCATTGGGTCCTGAATTTTTATCCATTCTGTTAGCCTGTGACATTTGATAGATGAATTGAGTCCATTGATATTAAGAGATATTAATGACAATTTTTATTTCCTTTTATTCTTTGGTGGTAGTGTTTGTGTGTTTCCCCTCTTTGGTTTTGCTGGTGCGAGGTTATCTGTTGCCTGTGTTTTTTGGGGGGTGTAACTAGCTTCCTTGGGTTGGTGTTTTCCTTCTAGTACTTTCTGTAAGGCTGTGTTAGTGAATAGGTATTGTTTAAATCTGGCTTTGCTGTAGAATATCTTGTTTCCTCCCTTGATGGTGATTGAAAGCTTTGTTGGGCTTATATGTCATCTCGTAGTGTCTGAAGCACAGTATCTGTCCAGGACCTTCTGGCTTTCAGGGTTTCCACTGAGATGTCGGGTGTAATTTCAATAGGTCTGCTTTTATATGTTACTAGGATTTTTTTCTTTGCAGCTCTTAATATTCTTTCTTTATTCTGTATGTTTTGTGCTTTGATTAT